>CM002482.1:20410651-20444429 GCA_000325765.3 Leersia perrieri
ATTTACAATCCCTTGACGTCAAGCTGGCCCTACTGCGACTTGAGGCCAGGTTAGGTATGCTAATTTGGATCTCTAATGCAATATCGACCATAGTCTTTGGGTTAGTGTGTTTCTGCTAGCTTGTTTTGCGGTGCGATGGGGTCGAAGTATGTATATTGAGGAATTCTGCCAAACTTTTGAAATTGGTGATAAAACGATTGCTAAATTGGTTGCAAAAAATGGGGATTGTGACTGAGGGTAACGCTGATACATTCCCCGTTGGTGGAGTGCAGGTTTCGCTTTCGCCTGGGGCTTTTATTGAAGAAGAAGAAGGCCGATGTGTTTGCTGCTTTGGATAACCGGCAGCAGCGGATTGTGCCAAGGGACAACGCCCTTCAAGCTCACCTGTAAGCAGACTGCTTCTTACCTATCCAATGTTAGGCTGTTAGCAATGTTAAGGAGTCGCCAAACAATTCAGATTCTAGTTACAATTCAAACCCACTGGTTGGAATTTTCAAACTGATAGAGCAAACCAAATCCGCAGTAGCAGAAATTTATCTAGTACTAATACAACTGCATCAATAGTCAGGTAACCTCCAGTTTGACAGGGTGAAAGGCATAAAATAGTTAAGTTTATGAAATATGAATTTATGGAAGCAGTCCTTTTATGCAAACAAGCAACAAAGCACATGCTGGTTACAATGCACTTATATAGAACATTTTCTGTGTATAAATTTGAATTGCTAGTGTAAGTGTACAACTGCATAAGCTACAGATATTTACTAGGGGAAACGGTGGGTAGTAAACATTTAACGTCCCTCTATTGTTGTGATAGTCACGTTATTCAGAGATCTTTCCATGTTTTCTCTAGCACCTTCAGTTTTGAAGATCCTAGTTGTAAAAGAGACAGGCTCACTTGGGGTAGGAAGTGAGGCTGTCTCGTTCTCTAACATGAACACAATGGATGACATGAGTGGCCTGGCAGTTGGGCTATCTTGAACACACGAAAGTGCTATTTGGATACATCGTAAAACTTCATGAATTAAATAACTCTCCAGAATTGATGAGTCGACCAATTTTGTTGCATTTCCATCTTTCCATAAGCTCCACGCCTGAACCAAAATATACAAGAAAGTCGTGACAAAGATATGATGCAGTGTTTTACTGATGAAAATGTTGAGGATAGCACTCTACTTACAAAAGCTATAAGGTTTGGGAAATCCATTATGAGATGGGTCGAGCTGATCTTTAAGCCACTTACAATCTCCAATAGTAGCACCCCAAAACTGTAGGTGTCAGACTTGACAGAAAAGGAACCTTTCAAGGCATATTCAGGAGACATGTACCCGCTGTTTTGATAATTTCAAGAACAATGTAATGCGCACTTTGAATTACTGTTGTAATGAAAACAGGTACCGTTTTAAGGATTAAGTGGTCTATGGGTTACTTACTATGTCCCAACTACTCTGGTAGTGTTTGCTTGTTGCTCATTTCCTCCAAAGATCCTTGCCATTCCGAAATCTGATATTTTGGGACTCATGTTTGTGTCCAATAAGATGTTGCTTGCTTTGAGATCTCTATGAATTATTGTCAACCTTGAATCTTGGTGCAGATAAAGAAGCCCTCGTGCTATACCTTTAATTATCATGAACCGTGTCGTCCAATCGAGAACTGATTTTCTTGTATGATCTTCCAAGATTCATGTCAAATGAAGTTAATTGTCATTAGTCATGAAATATCATTCAGTTAATTCATATTATGTGGCCACAAATAAGTTAGTAACAACATACCAAAAAGGAAAGTATCCAAGCTTTTATTCGGTAAGTATTCGTAGATAATTAGCTTCTCATCTTCGTGTATGCAATAACTGATAAGTCTAACTAAATTTCTGTGCTGCAATTTGGCAATCAGAACTATTTCATTTTTGAACTCCTCGGCACCTTGCCCAGAACTCTTACTAAGCCTTTTGACAGCAATCTCCTTGCCACCTTCCAACAATCCCTGCGCATGCACACATTTGTTCAATTGAACAAGATCATATAAAAGATATTTCTTCTGAAGTTACCAAGTTAAAACCCTCTGTACCTTGTAAACTTTTCCAAAACCACCTTTCCCAAGCATGTTGTGATCAGAAAAATTGTCCGTTGCAGTGATAATGTCTTCTAAGCAAATAAATGGAAGTTCTAGGTTTTCATTCTCAAATTCACTGGAATCCTTCAAATGATATAGCCTTTGTTTCTTCTGAATTTCCTTGCTTTGACGTATGCCTGATAGGAAAGCCTTCATATCAATACTGTTTCTTACATATTCTGTATACACATGAACATATAAAAAGTACAGTAGTTCTTGATCTACCTCTTGACTTGCATATCCAAGCAAGACATATGCACATGAGTATCAACAGGCCTGTTATAACTGGAAGTACGATCTTCAAGATGTCTATCTTCTTCGTGTTAACTGCAGATTATATGTGGCCCGCCAAGGGAATAGTGTTTATACAGTTTTTTTTTTTTTGAAGAGAAGATATTTATTCTTCTTGTTGACTTCAGAAGTGTCCTATCAAGAGAAGTGAACAATTTTTTTGTTCCTGAAAAATCTTGGCAGGAGCTCTGCCCATTCAGTTCTTTTGAATTTCTAGACCATGGCTTGCAAGTGTATGAGTGAATGTTGATTTTAATTCAATGAGCAGGCTAACCAAGAGTTTTATTTTCACTACAGGGGAAGAGAAATTGAGCATACCGGTAGAGTCGGCCAATCGGAGGTACAGGTTCACACCGATGTCGTACCTCCCCGTGTCAGCAAGGTCTCCTGTCCAAAGCAAGCATCTTGCATATTTGGCTCCGGTCAAGTTGGCGTAAGCGTAGGCCGTGCATGAACAGTTGCGGCTACACTCAGCCGCACACTCATCAAAGCTTCTGTTCCAGACATGCAAGAACTTGTCGGGGAACGCCATTCCAGGCATGGTCACGAAGTGATCATCTCCATCTCCGCACCTCAACTGTTGCTTTCTCCGGCATCCTCTCGAAGAGTTGGAGTCATTAGGCTCGAACCCATCGAGGCATTGGCACTTGTGGATGGCCAGCGTGGTGTCGCAGTAGCCGAATGGACCACATGAGGCATAGAAATCGCAGTCTGCTGGGTGCTGGAAGAGGATTGTCCATGATGATGACCTTTCGTTCCAAACCAAGAACTTCAAGGTACCCATGTAGTCCAGGGTAAGACGCTTGTACGGTGAGCTATCACTATCAGAGGTTGTGTATATAAAGTAGAACTCATCCTCTGTGCTCACGGATGTTTCATATATCAAAGAGCTCGCGTTTAAAAGGACCGATGACCACTTGTTGCTAGGCCGAATGAAGCGGTAATATGGCTTGGTCCCATTCCAGAGGAAGATCTGAAGGTTGGAGCTGTTATCACCGCTCATAGAGAAGGCCCCGGTGGACGACGGGTCATCTGGGCCTTTCCAAGCGATGAACCGCATGGCGACTTGTGCCTTGTAGCTCACCAAAAACTTCATGTTCATCAGAAGGGTGTCAGTTGGGTGATCAAAGCTCTGCCATATGATTGTATTGTTCGGCAGCTGGAGAACCAAGTTCCCTGAGTCGAGCAGCATTGCATAAGCTCCATCGTCTCCAGTGACTGTAATGTTCGTTGTCCAAAGGTTGTGACCTCTGGAATCTGTCAAGACAAGGTTAGAATTGTTGCTGATGGTGACCATGGCTGATGAAGTGGTGGTGATTGGGTTGTCGCGATTGGCAACCCAAACATATGTGCGCTCGGTGATGTTGTGGAACCATATACCAAGGAATAAGCTATGGTTGGAGGTGGCTGGGGAGAAGAAGCCCAGCGCAAAGATGCCTCTCTTGGAGACCAAGACATCATCAGGGGTGATCAGCCGTTTTGCCTTTGTGAGCTGATCATCGCCTTTGCAAAATGAGATGAGGAGCAAGTAGATGAAAACTGGAAGGCAGGCCATCTTCATCCGGCCTTGTTCTTGGCTTTGTCTATGGCTATGAAGCGCGAAGATATTTTGTTACTGATGCACACATGATTCTTGAGCACGGTGAGGCAGAAGGAAGCAACGTATGACCGAGACTTCTCCGTTTTTTTTTTTTTTTTGAGAATGAGACTTCTCAGTTCGTGTGGTCAAGATGCACTGGCAAAACGCTAACGGATAACAGCTGCTATGACATTAGAGTCACGCTGAAATTTCGAAAGAGTTGTGACTTAGTACAGTGTGGCCTGAATCTTGCAGATAGTTAATTAGCCATTGTTGTGATTGATCATGCTAACTTGTGCAGTTACGCCAGTTACACCTGGCACTGAAAGTCCGGGGCATCCTCGCTGACGCTTCTGAACACAGCGAACTGTTTAGGACGATTTTTTTTTTTTTTTTGCGTCAAACGGCTTTGCGTGCTGAGTGCTGACGATGGGATACACGGGAGATTTGTACGCTAATCAATACAGGAGTAGCTGTCCTCAAGCCACAGACAGCAACCAGTCGATGAGCTTCGTTTCTTGCCAGGAAGGACCATGCAACCGGCAGGTAGGGATGAAAACAGTTTGGAAAGTTTCTGGTTTCCAGATGTGTTTTTGAAACGAAAACTGCCGATCAGGATTTTTTCCGGAAATTTTCGGAAACGAAAAAGAATTCAGAATTTTTTCTCGGAAACAAAAATGGTAAGGCTACTATCCGCCGGAAACCGGAATCAGTCGGAAACGGATTCGAAAACATTCCGTAAATAGAAACTTTTCGTATACAACCCATCAGTGTCAGTTTTCTCTTCAAATTTCTTTTAAGTATTAAGGTGGTTGGTCAAATTAATATTTTTATATGCTACTTTTGATATGTTTTTCTTTTACCTAATTACTTTAGGTCATGCCATACTAATTCATAGATTAATATGGTTCTTGTTTAAAAAATAAACTGCAAGACTATTATTATTATTATTATTATTGATAAAATTAAAGATATTGGTTTGATTTTTTAGAAAAATAATGAGGTGCATCTATTTAATGGTTGAAAATTCGGTTAGACAGGATTTTATGTTCTGATAAATATCTGTTACTGTATTCTCTCCTATTCGTATTAGCTCCATTTTCATATTTAATAATATTCAATTCCGTTTTCGTATTTCCGGTTCTGATTCCAAAAAAAATGGAAACAAACATAGTAGAGGTGGTTTTCGTTTGTTTCCAAGCCGTTTTTATCTCTACCAGCAGGTGCGTATGAACTAAACGGAAGTCGTACGTATAAGGCCACCTCCAGCGGTGGTTGACATTGCTAGCGAACATGCAAAAAAGCTGACGTGGTACAAAGAAAAAAGGAGAGAGCTGGCGCTATCGACTAAATAAAAAATAGCCGATTAACGTGAACCAAGAAGCTGTGAGACAAAAGAATAGACTAGCTGGCTAGGAGAGAGATTATATAGGTATTATTTTTGTCCACGTCAGTTGACGATTTCACCGGTACCGCTGGAGACGGCCTAAGGTCCTGTTTAGCTCCCAAAAGTTTGCACCCAAAAACATCATATCAAATTTTTGGATATATGTATAAAGCATTAAATATAGATAAAAAATAAAATTAATTGCACCGTTAGGCTGTAAACGACGAGACGAATCTTTTGAGCCTAATTAGGCCATAATTAGCCATAAGTGCTACAGCAACCCGTATGTGCCAGTGACAGTTTAATTAGACTTAATAGATTCGTCTCACGGTTTACGGACTAGCCGTGAAATTAGTTTTTTCATTCGTGTCCGAAAACCCCTTCCGACCTCCGGTCAAACGATTATGACGTTTTTGCCAAAATATTTTGGCAAGCCTAGGGCGCGTTCGATTCAGAGGTTTGGGTCGGATTATTTTTTCACGCAAAACGAGAAATGCCATTAGTATATGATTAATTAAGTATTAACTATTTTAAATTTGAAAAATGGATTTATTTGATTTTTAAAAAAAACTTCTCTATAAAAACCTTTTTCAAATAATGCACCATTTAGCACTTTGAAAAATGTGCACATGATAATATGCAAACTAGCCACTTGCACTATGCAAATTAGAACGCGGCCTAAAAGTCGGACGTATAGCAATTTCCCAGGCTGACGGGAGTCAAACTCGTGCGGGTGATTCACACCACGTGAATGGACCAGTTGCGCTACCGCAGCTTCTCGGCAGCTCAAATGCTTGCATCAATCACTGCACGGCTTCTTCATTTCCTAGCCCAGAGCAAACATCAAATCGGGTCCACCGATGCCGACCAGGTCAGGCCACTGCAATGGATCCGAAATTTTGAAGGTACTGCTTGTTGAGCTGCAGAGTGCTTCTTTTGTCAATAGACAGCAGGTTCTCCGCTCAGCTGACATTTGGCTCTAAGAATTGATTTTTATTTTTCTGGCTTAACATTTGTGTTTAGATCTGAAATTTTAATGTATAACATGCAGTGCAGTGAATAGTTTCGATTTTACTGATATATCCGGTCAAGATGCATTCGCTTCAGAGTTCAGCCTCTCTAGTTTCAGACACTGAAGATCGGAGTGGCGAATTGAGATTTGGGACCCACAAAACTTTAACTTATTTTATTGTTTCAACGTAAATGCATTATGCATACGCACCTGAATAAAGATCCAAGCCTTACCTTTCAAAAAAAAAAAAATCCAGGCTTTATCTCTACTGAACACAACATTCTGGATCGATCACATTCCAAAATTCAGAAGCACACACCAGGCCATTTACACTGTTACAACCTAACCCCAATTTCCCAACTTCGGCAGTCACCACTCACCAGCCACTGTAGAATAACTCGAAAAAACGTCTCGTACAACAGGAGCTAGCTACCCTTCCTTTCCCCAAGTGGCCGCGGCGCCGTCGCTGGAATCTTCACCGCCGGCGGGTGGGAGCCGCTGCTACTCCCAGTCCGCCGGCGGCGGGGATGGCGGCGCGCCGCCTCCCTTCTCGCTCCCGCGCCGGCGGCGTCCCTCGCTCGGAGGGCGCGATCCGAGACCGGGGGCGCGCGAGGGGCAGTGACACCGAGGAAGACGCGCTCCAAGTGTTCGACGAATTGTTGCAGCGAGGCAAGGGCGTCTCCATCTACAGCTTGAGCCGCCCCCTCACCGCCGTCGCGCGTGACAGACCCGCGGCCGCCGTGTCCTGCTTCAATCGCATGGCTCGAGCCGGAGCCGACAAGGTAACTCCCACCTTGCCCACCTATTCCATCCTCCTCGGCTGCTGCTGCCGTGCGGGCCGCTTGGACCTCGCTTTCGCGGCCTTGGGTAGTGTCATTAAGAAAGGGTTTAGAGTGGACGCCATCACCTTTACTGCTCTGCTCAAGGGACTCTGTACCGAGAAGAGGACGAGTGATGCCATGGATATAGTGCTCCGCAGAATGACCGAGCTCGGCTGCGTGCCAGATGTCTTCTCTTACAACATTCGTCTGAAGGGGCTCTGTTATGAGAACAAAAGCCATGAAGCCCTCGAGATGCTCCACATGATGGCTGATGATGGAGGAGACTGCCCACCTAATGTGGTGTCGTATAGCACCGTCATAGATGGCTTCTTTAAAGAGGGGAATCTGGACAAAGCTTATAGCACATACCATGAAATGGTCGACAAGAGGATTTTGCCAAATGTTGTGACTTACAGCTCCATTATTGCTGCCTTATGCAAGGCTCAAGCAATGGACAAGGCCATGGAGGTGCTTAGCACGATGGTTGCGAATGGTATCATGCCTAATTGCTTCACGTACAATATTATTGTGAATGGATATTGCTCTTTAGGGCAGTTGGCAGAGGCTATTGGATTTTTCAAGAAGATGTGCAGTGATGGTGTCGAACCAAATGTTGTTACTTACAACTCACTGATGGATTATCTCTGCAAGAACGGAAGATGCAAAGAAGCTAGAATAATTTTTGATTCTATGGTCAAAAAGGGTCTGAAGCCTGATAATACTACTTACAGCACCCTGCTTCGGGGGTATGCTACCGAAGGAGCTCTTCTTGAGATGCACAAACTCATGGATTTGATGGTACAAAATGGTATCCAACCTGATCATCATGCCTTCAACATACTAATATGCGCATACGCTAAACGGGGAAAAATAGACGAGGCCATGCTTGCATTCTGCAAAATGAGGCAGCAAGGATTTAGCCCTAATGTAGTGACCTATGGAATAGTCATAGATGGACTTTGCAAGTCAGGTAGAGTGGACGATGCTATGATTAATTTCAAGCAGATGATTAACGAAGGAGTTATCCCTGACATCTTTGTTTATACCTCCCTAATTGATGGACTGTGTACCTGTGAAAAATGGGAGAAAGCTGAAGAGTTGATTTTTGAAATGTTAGATCGAGGCATCCGTCCAAACACCATTTTCTTTAATTCAATAATTGATAGTCTTTGCAAAGTAGGGAGGGTTATAGAATCCCGACAATTCTTTGACATGATGGCACGTATTGGTGTGAAGCCTGATGTCATTACGTACAATGCTCTTGTTGATGGATACTACTTAACTGGTAAGATGGATGAGGCAATGAAGTTACTGACCAGCATGGTCTCAGCTGGGGTGAAACCTGATTGTGTTACATATAACACGTTGATTAATGGCTACTGTAAAATTAGTAGAATGGAGGACGCAATAGCTCTTTTCAGGGAGATGGAGAGCAATGATGTTAGTCCTGATATTATTACGTATAACATAATTCTGCAAGGTTTATTTCAGACCAAAAGAACTGCTGCTGCAAAAGAACTCTATGTCAGGATTATCGAAAGTGGAACACAGGTTGAACTTACCACGTACAACATAATCCTTCATGGACTCTGCACAAATAATCTTACGGATGATGCACTTCAGATCTTTCAGAAATTATGTTTGACGGATTGGAAGCTTGAGACACGGACTTTTAACATTATGATTGATGCATTGCTTAAAGTTGGAAGAAAAGCTGAAGCCAAGGATTTGTTTGCTGCATTCTCAGCTAACGGTTTTGTGCCGAATATTGTGACCTATGGATTAATTATTGGAAATCTTATAGAAGAAGGCTTGCTTGAGGAGTTTGACAATCTATTTCTTACTATGGAGAAGAATGGCTGTGCTGCCAACTCCCGAATGCTAAATCATGTTGTTAGGAAACTGTTACAGAGAGGTGATATAACCAGGGTTGGCACTTACCTCTCCATGATTGATGAGAAGGAGTTCTCCGTTGAAGGATCTACTGCTTCCTTGTTGATAGATGATATTTCTGGGGGCAAATACCAAGAATATCATAAGTTTTTCCCTGAAAAATACAAGTATTTTTTCGAATCATTGAACCTTTGCAGCTTTGTGCAGCCTTGAAAATCTGAGTAAGGATTCTTCTCCTATGGCCTTACTTGAGGAGAGATGATGGGATCATTGGATTAGAGTGTTGAAACTCATATCATATGTGTCTACGCATTAATTTGACACTAGATCCAGCATTGTGTATAAGCCATTTGTGCGAATCAACCTAGAGGGTTTCAATTATTTGTACTGTTGGGTTTCGAGTATTTTGGCTTAAATTTTGAACTGAACGACAGATAGACTGAAGTGTTCTTTAGAAAATGCTGTATTGGATTATCACAATTGTTTTTACGAAATGAGTTTTGATTGTAAAAATGAGTTTCAATCTGATCAACTTACCTACAACACATCAATATCAGCAAGTAGTGAGCTGGATAATATCAGCAAGATTGTTATTCTAGAACAATTTTGTAATATACGGTTGTGTTCATGAAGCGCTCCAAATGTTTCACAACTTGTGCTCCGCGAGTTTCAAGATTAATCCTAGGACATTCAATATTATGATCTGCACTATTGTTAAACATGCAGAAATGATTACAACACTGTTTTTTTTAAAAAAAACTTTTATAATCTTGACCAGTGATTTTTAGTACCTGACACTTTGACCAACAGACAATAGCTGTAAATCTATTAAGAAGGGTTGATGCAAAGATTCTGATTGTATCTGTAAAGTTTGAATAGTAGTGAAAGCTCCTTTGTCCATGTTTGTTATGCAATCATTAGGAGAATGAAGGGAATGCTTATTTTGTACCATTCTGGTGTTAATGACTCAGCTAAAATTCCAGTTCTACTGCTTCTTTGATTTTAATTTTCATGAAGTTGCAGTGAATATCTTGCTGACCACTTGATCTGATTCATTGAAGGAGAATATAGTGGTGGCCAAGGTTGATGACAGACTGACGGTGATGGTGTCCTGTGATCCCCCAGAATCTTCAGCAACCCAGAGTTTTTTTTAGGTGATTCAGCAACCCAGAGTTGAAGAGGTGATGGCAGGTGGGAAGCTACAAGACATACTCAGTGGAGGCCTGGAGCAATGTCAAGGTATCCCTCATGGACTAAACAAGGTATCGATCTCTAATGGGCCACTGGTTCTCCATATGGGCTGATCCATCCAAGGCCGAACCAAACCCTCCACGGAGGACGGCATAGCACCCAGCCGGCGGCGGGGTGGTTTATCCACCGCTGCAAAGGCGACACCGTGAGGTGGTGGAGGCATTGCAGCCTTGCAGGGCTTGCGGTTGCGGACTCGGAGGAATTGAAAGGCTTACGCGATGGTTGCGAAGTGGCGGCGGCGGCGGCTGCCTGAGGGGGAGCCGACGCGGTCCAGCAGCCGCCTCTCGGCCTCTGACTTTCTCCGGTCGCGATCTGATTCCCCAATGAGGTTCGAGTCCTATTCCCCGTGCCACTTCGACAGCACATGAGTATATAGGTAGTAATGCTGACTTTGATTTGAATGATGGTAAATTACATAGATCCAGACATGCATTATCGATTTATGGAGCCTAGCGGAAAAGCATCGAACTTACAGATTTACTCATGGAAGAATATTCCCTTTGATTATAGAACTATATAATCTCCAGAAAACCGTTGTAAGATGAATTGTATACAGCACTAAACTTCGTTAAGCAATTGTAACTTATAAGAATGAAGGTGCTAGAACACCTTGTGTAGGTAGCAAATATAGCGCTGAAATCTGCAAACCTTAATCTCAGAAGCAAACACTGAAAACTCAAATCATTTTCCACTGCTATTGTGCCATATGGTGATGTTTTGATCCATAATGTGTTACAATCTCAACTATCTAAATGCCAGTAAGTTCTCATGAGTGATGCCCAATATACAACCTAAGTATCAATAAGCCTACTAGAACTGACAAAAGAACACCTGCACAAAAAATCCTGAGAACAATGGTCCCCAAAGAGCAATCATATTTTCACTGGGACAATTTCGTTTCCTGTTAATTCCTAGGTTCTCAAACAATTGGACTTCTAACGTCCCTGTAGCGTGGTTAGACTCAAGCCATTCACAGACTTGTTGACATCCTCTCTCGCCCCTTCACCCATGTAATTCCTTTGCACAAAATATGCAGGTTGCCTAGGAGTAGGAACTGTTGTGGCCTCGTTCTCAAACATGAACACAACTGATGACATGAGTGGTCTAACATTTGGGTCTTCCTGAACACATAACAGCCCTGCATGCATGCAGAGCAAAAACTCATCAAGTGAATAGCACTCCCGAATAAATGAGTCCACAAAATCCTCTGGTTTTCTATCTTTCCACAAGCTCCAAGCCTGAACCAAAGTAACAAAGTTCCTAAGTAGTGCAATGTTCCAAGCAGTTGAAATTTTATGCATTTCAATATTTCATATACTTACACACGCTATAAGGTTTGGGAAATCCGTTATAAGATGAGGTGAGCCAATCTTAGAGCCACTTATGATTTCCAAGACTAAAACGCCAAAACTGTAGGTGTCAGACTTGACCGAGAAGATGCCTTCCATCGCATATTCAGGAGACATGTAACCACTAATGAATCATGTCATAACGAGTGCTAGTAACTTGAATGCATTCAAGCATATAAATGTTTGTATTTAAAATACAAGTAATTAAAGAGTTACTCACTATGTTCCGACTACATGCTTAGTGTTTGCTTGATGCTGGTTGCCACCAAAGATCCTTGCCATACCAAAATCTGATATTTTGGGATTCATCTCCTCATCCAATAAAATGTTGCTGGCTTTCAGATCTCTGTGAATTATTCTCATCCTTGAATCCTGATGGAGATAAACAAGTCCTCTAGCTACTCCTTTGATTATGTTGAACCGTGTTTGCCAATCAAGCATAGACCTTTTTGAATCATCTACCATGAAAAGTATATAAATGAACCTTATATTGTCATAGTATG
Organism: Leersia perrieri; assembly: GCA_000325765.3. NCBI lineage: Eukaryota > Viridiplantae > Streptophyta > Magnoliopsida > Poales > Poaceae > Leersia > Leersia perrieri. The sequence goes on from CM002482.1 coordinate 20,422,847, forward strand.
ACTCTTTGATAGTAAAAAAAAAAAGTATATAAATGAACCTTGTAGTAACCCTCTTCCACAAAAAAGTGAAAAAGATTTTTCAAAAAGGAGCACACGATTAGGACATACCAAAAAGGAAGTAATCCAAGCTTTTGTTGGGTAAGTATTCATAAATAAGAAGCTTTTCATCTCCATGAATGCAACAGCCAAGAAGTCTGACTAGATTTTTGTGCTGCAATTTGGCAATAAGAACCACTTCATTTGTAAAATGCTCTATCCCTTGTCTGGAACCTGTACCGAGCCTTTTGACTGCAATTTCTTTGCCACCTTCCAACTTCCCCTGTAATAAAATCATTTTAACATGATAATTAAATATTAGTTTTCTCCATTGTTGTGATTGATGCTGTAAATTGTTACCTTATAAACCTTGCCGAAACCTCCTTTGCCAAGTATGTTCGAATCACTGAAATTGTTTGTTGCACTGGCAACGTCTTCAAAATTAATAAATTGAGATTCTAGATTTTTCTTAAATAGTTCATGAGATGTTCTAAATTTTACTAGAACTGATCTCTTCTGCTTTTCGTCATTACTCTGTTTTCCTAATAAGAACAACAAGATCCGTCAGCACAGTTACTGGAAGATAGCATGCTATGAGTTGGTATTGAGTATTGACTCTCACTGTACCTTTTGATTGCCATTTCCAGACAAGGTATGTGCATGTGACTAGCAGCAGACAGGCTATAACTGGGACTACAGCCATAACTATGTATCTTATCTTTTTCTTGGCTTCAGAAGTGTGTCCTATTAAGAAAAAACAACAACTTTTTAGAATTTCTGAACCATAGCTTTGCAAGTGTATGCATGGACCAATTTCATCTGCAAGCTATCTAAGAGCTCTATTGTCATTGCAGGGGAAGAAAAGGTGGGCATACCAGGAGAGTTAGCCAACCGAATGTATAGGTGTTCACCAATGTTGGCCGTCGCTGTGTCGACAAGCACACCAGTCCAAAGCAAGCACCGTGACTGGTCGGTTGTGCTGCCAGGATTGCCGGCTATTGTCCTGTTGGAGTAAGCATAGGCCGTGCATGAGCAGTTGCGGCTGCACTCAGCTGCACACTCGTCAAAGCTTTGGTTATGAACAACCTGGAACCTGTCAGGGACCTTCATCCCTGCCATGTGCACGAAATGGTTCCTATCTCCGCATCTCAATTGTTGTTTTCTCCGGCATCCTCTTGAAGAGTTGGAGCTAACAGGCTCAAACCCATCGAGGCACTGGCACCTCGGGACGGTTGGCGTGAGGTTGCAGTAGCCAAATGGGCCACAGGAGGCATAGGTATCACAATAGTCAGTGGCCTTCGGGTACTGAGAGAAAACTGTCCAAGAGGACGAGGTACCTTTCCAACTCATGAACTTCAAGGTGCCCATGTAGTCAAGTGTGATGCGCACATATGATGAGATGTTGGAGGTTGTGTACACAATGTAGAACTCATCCTTTGTGTTCATGATTGTTTGGTATACAAAAGAGGTGATGTTGCTCCCATATGCTGCGCCGACAACCGATGCACTATGAAGCACAATGAAGCGGAAATAAGGCCTTGTCCCATGCCAGATGAAGACCTGAAAGTTTGATCTGGGATCGCCACTGCACGAGAATTCCCCGGTGGATGGATCATCTGGGGCCTTCCAAGCGATGAGCTGCATGCCGACCTGTGCCTGGTTGCTCACCAAAAACTTCATGTTTGGCAGAGTGGTATCAGTTGGGTGATCAAAGCTTTGCCATATGATTGTATTGTTCGGCAGTCGGAGAACCAAGTTACCCGAGTCGAGCAACACTGCATAAGCTTTCTGGCCTCCAGTGATGATGGCACCGTTTGTCCTTGCCGTTGTCCAGAGAGTGTGGCCTTCAAAATCTGACAATACAAGGTTAGAACTATTGCTAATGGCAAGCATTGTGGATGAAGGGTTGGTGATCGGGTTGTTGCGGTTGGCAACCCAAACATATGTGCGCTCTGGGATGTTGTGGTGCCATATGCCAAGGAATAAGCTCTTGTTGGAGGCTGTTGGGGAGAAGAAGCCGAGGGCAAAGACCCTGCCTTTGGAGATGAGCATGTCGCCAGGGGATCTCAGTTGCTTTGCCTCTGTCAGCTGGTCCTCGCATTTGCAGAAATGGATGAGTAGCAAGCAGATGAGAAAGGGGAGAAAAGCCATATCCATGACCTTTTGCCTGTGAAGTGTGAAGAATAAATAGCACACACGCATCACATATGTAAGTATGCACTATCTGTAGTTCTGTACTCTATTGAAGCGTTAAGAAAGAGCGCGCGCGCACATATGTATGTACTATATGCACTCTACTGAATCGTGAAGAAAAAGCGTGTGCGTACATATGCAGGTGTTTTGTATTTATTACTGATGCATACATGATTAGCTTGAATATTGACTCTTGAGAGCAGTAGAGCTGAGGGTCGTCTATTCATCAATTCGTTATGCACGCAGAAAGGGAAAGAAGTTACTACTAGTACTAAGAACAAATTTAATTTGGATTTGATTATTTGTCTCTCTAAACTGCGGCTCTTTTAGATTGAGTATTTGACAATCTGGTTATCCTGGCGCACATCACTCATAGGTCCTACATGTCATTAACCCCAATAAAATCTTGATGAAGTTCGGCGAAAAATTGTCATTGGCAAATCATCAACTTTCTCTTTAATAAGATGGATGCTAATTTGTTCATATCTACTCATCAAGTAAGGCACTAGCTCTACTATATAGGTTCCAATGAACTAAAGTTTCATTTTTTGTACATATTGATGCAATGTACTCTTCCGTTTCCTCCCTGTTTCTTAGGGCTAGTCCATTTTCAAGAATTCAATATGTCTCTTCCTCTCTTTTCTCAACTATATCATTTAAATCTATATGTCATCTTATACTAGTAATTAAGATTTATTGTACCTGCTAGTACTTACTGAAAGATGTCACGTTGAAGTTCGGATTTTGGAGTGGCCGAGAAAGATTGGCAGAGTGAAACGTCCACCAAAACTTGGTAAAGAAACTAAACACAACTTACAAATTTTGGCACTCCTAAAGTTTGGGAATGTTTTTTTTTCAATGAACGGAACAGGCCCTAAATAAAATGAGAAAAATATAATGGTGTTATCTACTACTATACAACCATACAACGTTAAATTTGGCCGTCGAGCCAAAGGGGAAAGCCAGACTACGGAAATATGTGCTATAATATTTACAACTAGACTTTTGCATCGGTTATTTTTCTATACCTAATAGATTGGATTTGACATTGACGTTTGTGGAAAAATATTAAAATAGGTAATACAACGATCCATGTTGGCAAAAAATTTCAAAATATATCCTAGTGTGAAGATTTGGTTTTATTTTTAGTCGTAGTTTTTGTAAGATTTATTTATAAAAACTGATCATGTGATAGATAATAATTCTTATAAAAGCTAAAGTTTTAAAAAAATTAGCTTACCTTACGGTAAACATGCGATGCTATACCATGGTGCGAAAAAAAAAAACTGCCGTTTTTATTTTTTGCATGACATAGCGGCGACACAAAGCTCTATATACTCCATCTATTAAAAAAAATACAAGTATTTATGGTGGAATGTGATTAATCCTAGTACAACAAATCTAAATATAGGTTCATTCCAAATTCGTTATACTATGATTAGTCACAGCAATATGTACAGATCCGGACAGAAGATCATTCTAAGTTCGTTATATTAGGAGTAATCACATCTAACAATTTACATTATTGGACGGAGGGGTATGTCATTGTGTTTGCGACAATTATATAATTTTAAAGATTAAACTTAACAAATAGTATGATTAAAGCCATAATGATAAAAAACAACTTAACAAATGTTTTAGAAAACATTTGTTGCTGCCTGACCTGACTTGTTCTGGCGTCGCGGCAGCTCTTCGCTCTCACCGTGGCAGCTCACAGCGGCGGTGCGCCCTTGCGAGCGTGGCGACGGCGAGGCGAAGGGAGAGCGAGCTTATACCCGCGGCGCGGCGCTGCGCTGCTCAGGCGGAGGAGCAGATTGCATCACGGAAGCGCGCGGCAACGGTAAGCCAGGGTTTATCACCCCCGTCTTTGCCCCAACCCTGCGGGTTTTTTTTTTTCTCGCCTCGCCACTGCTAATCTCGTCAATGCGGCTTAGATTTGATCAATCTCCCACACGAAACTTGCAGTGCGCGTCCACGTTTGCAGAATAATAACAGATATGGTATCAAGGCAGAGTGGCAGGACAGGACCAGGTTTAGCTTCTTTTTTCTCCCCAAACCTCGCAATTTTGTTCTACCGGCATCGCGAGGGGCGGGGGATTATAACTACTAGTACTTGTTTCCGTCATCTTGGTGATCTGGGAATGGCTGTGAGCCAGGCCCATCAGGTAGAGACCGTAGAGAGTGGATTGGATGTTTGTATCCATTTTCAGGCGTCACCGCGTCAGCTTGGGGAGATTTCTCTGCAGAGAAAAGGTATACCTTTCGGAAACATGGATTTTTCTATGTTCTAACCAATACTTGAAGAGGATCTTATGTATCACCTGTTTATTTAAATTTTTTTTAGGGTAGATCACCTGTTTCTTGTGAGAGTAAATTAGTGCCATATGTAATGATAAAGCAGGAGAGAAAAACCTTAGCAGCACAAGTGCACAACCACCTCTGGAAACTGTTCTTTCCTACATCTATCACAGGTTACCAATATACAATTGCTTGCACTATTTAATGATCATCGGCCTTCTAGCATTGTCAAACTCACATTATTAACAGATTTTTCCAAGCCTTTTCTTTGTTCTTCAGCTTCGTAATGCCTCTGCACAAAATAAATAGGCTCCTTTGGCATAGGGCGTGGAATGTCCTCGTTGTCGAGAATGGAGACAACTAATGACATAAGTGGCCTCGCATCTTGGCTGTCCTGAACACACAGGAGACCAATATGAATGCACTTAAATACCTCACTAAGGCAGCAGCTCTCCAAAACCAATTTGTCCACGAAGTCCCTTTGTCTTTCATCTTTCCACAAGTTCCATGCCTGAAACATGAGGGTGACTTTCTTAGTAGTTCTGTCTATATTATGTGCGATTGTTAAAATTCAAAGAGTTGTGTACCAGTAGAACTTACATAAGCTATAAGGTTAGGAAAATCCATCACAAGATGATGAGGCGAACTGATCTTTAATCCACTTACAATTTCTAGTAGCAAAATACCGTAGCTATAAGTGTCGGACTTGACTGAAAAAATGCCTTCCATTGCATATTCGGGTGACATGTAACCACTATTTGAACATGCAAGAATACATGTTTTTAATAATTTTTAAAAACTGAATATTTGAATAATTATGTTTAGCTTGAGCAAGATTTACTCACTATGTCCCAACAACTCGCTTGGTACTTTCTTGTTGTTGATTGCCTCCAAAGATCCTTGCCATACCAAAATCTGATATTTTTGGGTTCATGTCTGCATCCAGCAGGATGTTGCTTGCTTTGAGATCTCTATGAATTATTGTCATTCTTGAATCTTGATGTAGATAAAGAAGTCCTCTCGCTACCCCTTTGATTATCTTGAACCTTGTGGGCCAGTCAAGTGTAGCCTCTATTGCATGATCTGAGAAGAACACGGTTAGGATTGTAGAATGAAACTATAATTAACCAATCAAGAATGTTTCTTAGGATTGAACGAACATACTGAAAAGGAATTTATCTAAGCTTTTATTGGGCAAGTATTCGTAAATAAGCAGCTTCTCATCTCCATGGATACAACAACCAAGAAGTCTAACTAGGTTTTTGTGTTGCAATTTGGCAATAAGAACCACTTCATTTGTGAACTCTTCTACTCCTTGTCCAGAACCTTTGCTAAGCCTTTTGACGGCAAATTCCTTGCCATCTCCCAATATTCCCTGCATGATTTCATCATTATTAAATTAAACAGGAGAAATGATATCAACATTCCATCATATTATTGTCATGGAAATATTATATACCACCTTATATACTATGCCAAAACCTCCTTTTCCAAGCATGTTGGTGTCATGGAAATTGTTTGTTGCAGAGGTGACGTCTTCAAAGCTAATACACGCAAATTCCAGATTTTGATCCCACAAATCAGGAATAGCCCCCAAGTTTCTAAGGGCAGATGTTTTTACTGTTACCTTTTTTCGTTGAATGCCTACTAGAAATATCAGAACTGTCAACACTTGCATTTACTGCCAAGACATTTGCATGCTTTATAGAAAAGCTGCATATTGGAATTAAATAGATTTTACCACTTACTGTACCTCTTGACTTGCATTTATTAACAATATATATGCACACTGTGAGTACTAGTAGGCACATTATAGCTGGGAGTACAATTTTTATCACCACACCACTCTTCTTGCTGTTTACCGTGGAATTTGGCCCTGTGAAGACTGAATAATGTGAGTGAACCGTGTTTACAGAGTTAAACATAGCTTGAGAAAACATGGGCTTTTCGGGAGATAGTATAAACTGCTGACTGTGTTCAAAAACAGGCATGCTATAATTGGGACAACCTTCACTGGATATCCATTCTCTTTGTTGACTTTAGAGCTCTATGCTATCAAGAGAAGCGTACAAAAATTTTGGAATTTGTAAACCATAGTTTGCAAATAAACGGGTTTTAATTTTAATTCGTTGCACAGGCTATCTAAGATCTCTATTGTCACCACAGGGAAAAAGGGTGGTAGCTATACCAGGAGAGTTGGCCAACCGGAGGTACAGCTTGTCACCAGTGTTGATCCTTCCCGTGTCGACTAACTCACTCATCCAGACCAAGCACCTTGATTGGTTAGCAATGGTGCCTGCAGCATTATCTATGGTCAAGTTGCTGTAAGCGTACGCTGTGCACGAGCAGTTGGCACTGCACTCGGTAACGCACTCATTGAAGCTTTTGTTCTGGATGTGCAAGAACTTGTCAGGGATCTTCATTCCAGGCAGGGTCACAAAATGATCACCGTCTCCGCATGTCAATTGTTGCTTTCTCCGGCATCCTATTGAAGAGTTGGAGCTGGCTGGCTCGAACCCATCAAGGCACTGGCACCTTGGGTTTGCCAATGTGAGGTCGCAGTAGCCAAATGGGCCACACGAGGCATAGGGTTCACAGTCGCCAGTGTCTGCACGGGTTTCAGATAGTACTGTCCATGATGATGACTTGCTGTTCCAAGTTAGCAGCTTCATGGTGCCCATGTAGTCAAGCTTGAATCGGACGAATGGTGAGCCATCAGAGGTTGTGAACATAATGTAGAACTCATCCTCCGTGTTCACAATTGTTTGGTAAATGAAAGAACTGTTGTTGATCCCATTTGCTTTTCCTGAAACCAAGAAACTATCAAGTATAACAATCCGGCGGTATGGCTTGTTCCCCTTCCAGAAGAAGAGTTGTAGGTCTGAGTTGGGGCTGCCGCTGCAGGAGAAGTCCCCAGTTGATGGGTCATCTGGGCTCTTCCAAGCAACAAGCCGCCCAATGAGTTGTGACTTGTAGCTAACAAAAGCCCTCATGTTAGGCAGAACGGAATCGGTCGGGTGATCAAAGCTTTGCCATATGGTTGTGTCGTTCAGCAGCTGGAGAACCAAGTTCCCTGAATCAAGCAGCGTCGCTTGTGCTCCGTTGCCTCGGGTGATGTTGGTCGTCGTTGCCCAAAGAGTTTCGCCATTGGAATTTGACAAGACAAGGTTAGAACTGTTGCTGATGGTGAGCATCGCCGATGAAGGTGAGATGATCGGGTTGTCGCGGTTGGCAACCCAAACATATGTGCGCTCGGAGATGTTGTGATACCATATGCCGAGGAATAAGCTCTTGTTGGAGGTGGATGGGTAGAAGAAACCGAGCGCAAAGATCCCACCTTTGGAGACCAGTACATCGCCGGGGGAGATCAGTGGCTTTGCCTGTGTCAGCTTGTCATCGCATTTGCAGAAGGAGATGAGTAGCAAGAAGATGAAAACTGGGAGGCAAGCCATATTCATCTTGCCTTGTTCTTCTTTCCTCGACGAGCAAGGCAGGAGCTCTGCAAATCAAAATTGAAGTTGGGGAGAGAGAGTTTTACAAAGAAGAAGCAGAGGAGAGAGGCAATGCAAGTGGAAAAGAAACAGTTTTTACATCTGAGAATAAAAGAAAAACGGTGCTTTGTAGCTCTTTAATTACCAGGCTAGTTCTGTTTGATTTAACTCCTGCACAATTAGGCAGCTATCCAGCTACTTCCTGCTCCCTTTGGATTTGGTCTTGGAAAATTCTTTTGTTCCTCCTCCAGGCCATTCACCATGTCGTAATCACCTTTTATATTTCATCCTTTGGTTTGGTGGAATGACATGCTCTCAACGGCCTTGTTCTTCGCTTGCCTCCTGCTAAATGTGAAGAAATCAGAGCACACGAATGTAATTATCTGATGATACAGCAATAGTACATCTGTACATGATTTCCCTTGGTCTTTGCACGGTTGTACCGAAGAAAGCAACGTATGGCCAACTGGCAAAGACTTTTTGTCCCCCTATGATCAAAGATGCACGCGCAAAGGGAAAACGAACTTCGGATAGGACGAGGAGATCAGCGAGAGCAAAAATCGCTCAAACCTTTTCTTTCGGCGACGAAAGAACCTGGCCTGTATTTTATTATTAAAGAACGGTACAAACAAATCAAAGCTTGGAAGTATGCTGCCAACGTCAAACAAAAGCAACTACAACAACGCCCGTTAACTGCGGTATAAGAAGTTAAGAACCGTTACAGCAACAGGAGCAATCTAGACTCTTGTCAATTCTGTAGTCACTATTGAACAAAAGGAAACCGGCAGGCAACCAAAACCAAAATCCCTTCTTGCTCTACCAGACGACTGGAAGATTTTTGCATTTAACGTTTTTCTATCTCAAAGAAGATAGCAGACCCAGATGATAACAGAGCTAAATGTAGCACGTGGACTATCTGTAACATGACATCGACCTGAACACCAGTACACTACTACCATGATTCCTTGAACCAATTTCCAGTACTCCAGTGAACAAGCCTCCAGATTTGACAATAGAACTTGCAGGACATGAATGGATGTCAACACGCCTCAGTTTCCGTCAACAATTGAGCTGGTAAGCCCACTCCTCTCTCTCCAAATTATCGGCTGTCAAAGTCAAACAAAACCGCCATTACAGGAGACTTGCAATGCGGCACACCGAAGAGCGTGGCAGAGCTGTGTTTGCTTTGCTTGTGTGAGCTGGTCATTGCATTTGCAGAAAGAGATGATCATGAAGCAGATGAAAACAAAGCAAGCAACCATATCCATTCGAGTGTTCGATCTTTGTTCTTCGCTTGCCTGTGAAATGAAGAAAAAGATCGAATGAGGACGGAGAATTTATTATTTAATCATAAACCGATGCATGCATAAATCCCCCTACTGTTAATTCTTACCTACTCCATTCCCCCCAAAATGCTTAAAACTTAAAAGGAGGGAGTACCGAAGTAGAAAGCTACGTGCTCAATGGGGCTTCGTGGATCAAATCGTTACTGGACAAATGGGCCTCATTGAGGACGTAGCCCAGCCCATCCATGGACACCCGAGGCGAGGAGCCGCGCGGCCCAGCTCGTCCGATCGATCAGCCGCTGCAAATGGGACGGCGCGTGGTGGCGGAGGGATTGCGGGCGCCGGCGCGGCGAGGCGGGAGAGCAAGCGGCGGCGGCTAGGAGGGGGGAGACCGGATCGGGTAAGCGAGGGAGGAGGCGGTAGCGGCGCCACGAGTTCAGGGAGCAGACGGCATCACGGATCCACGGAAGCGCGGCATGCCAGGTTTCCCCCCGCTCGCGTGGATTTTGCCCCCAAACCTCCCAATTTTTTCGATGCGGCTTGGCTTGATCCAACTCCATGCGGCACAGGAGACCAGCAATGCCGCGGGATGGCCGGAGGCCGGAGAAGGGAGAGTGAGCGGCGGTGGCGGCGGCGCGGCAGGCATGGTTTAACCCGTCTTTCGACGCATTGTCGTTTAATCGATGTCAGCAAATGTGATGGCTGCCAAGTTCTTGCATCCTTGGCGCTTGAGCCCAGGTACGCTAATTTGGATTTCTATGTCGAGATCAAACCAGTCTTTGGGATTGTTTACAACTTGTTGTACTGGCGATGGAATCAAAATTTGTGAACTGTGGAATTTGTCAAACTTTGAATTGGTGGTAATAAGAAAAACTATTGCGAGTTCTCTAAACAAGGAAAAGGGATTGCTAAAGTGGGTACAAAAAAGAGGGTAAATAATCAGTTTTGTCATCAATTAAGGTGTGCGTATTATTCCCCCTTTCTGATATAACATAGTGTAAGCTTCCAACTTATTGAAACACAACTTAATTAGCATTTACTTAACGAAACTGATGATAAAAGGGTGTTACGATTCTTATTCAGAGCATAGTCTTTGGAGGACGACATTCTGTAGTGTTAATTTTAATACCTTCATCCTATAGTGCCTTGGGGCCGGCCATGCACGTACAGGCTTACACCTCAAGGCTGCCATGTGCCATGGCTTACGGTGCCAATGGGAGAGGCGACGGTGGTCAATGCAATGCCTGATGCACGCCGCTTCCTGAAAGAGACGAGGTGTTATTGATGAGATGATCAGAGGACGATCAGATGACGGTCAATGCTTGATGTTCCCAGCTATCTGCGTGATTCTGAATCACTCAATTGTGGATGACTTCACTGATGATAACTGCCTTGGTCAAACGAAGTTTAAAAACACTATCGTCATTACCAGCTGTTTTCAACAGTACGATTATGGACTCAACAGTTATAGTAGGAAATTCAGAATTCCATGTCCATGTTTCCAAACATATTTCTTGGATCACCCTCTCTCTTTCACTCTGTGCGTCTGTCTACGTCTCTGTTCGACGGGGTCTACACGCCAGCAGTGTCGGAGTCAAGAGACCAAAGCAAATTGATGTTGAGGCAAAGTTCCAAAGATAAAAATCAAATCAGGGGGTGACGCCATCTAGCATGAATTATGATTTCCTTTTCTTGGGGTCAAGGGCAACAATATCCTCGCTAATTAATCTCCTGCTCATCACTCGTTCTCTGCCCTATCTATCACGATAAGCTGAGAAAGGGGCTGATCGATTGATGTAAGACCACGTCACGTATCACCCAACCATCCATGGAGATATTGTCTTCTTTGCAGTTTAATTTGCGCCGCCTTGCAACTCATGACTCATCCATGGACACATCTAGTCACTATTTAGCCCAGGTCATAGTATCATAACCGTGTCTTTCATGTCCATAAACATAAAAAATATGCATCTTAGAGATTCCCTGAATGTATTATCACCGGTCGAAAATCTGATCTGGTGTGCCACAAGGGTGCTGACATGGCACATTCACAAATACTATATCGTCCATAGTCCAGACAAGTGTGGCCCGCACCATAAATTAGCATTTTTACATTTTTCTTTTCTCATTTTCTCCTATTTTTCTATTTCTTTTTCCGCGATCAAACCTTCTTGGAGCCTGAGTTGCCATCGTCAAGCTTAGACTGGCCGCAACCATGCATGAGCTCATGATAGGCAGATGTTGTCGAGCTCCCCATGACTGCATTACTTGAGATTTCGGCCCCTGACCACCACTGTCGATCGAGCTTGTCCCTGAGATGACTACAGGGCACCCATGTGCGAGAGGATGGGCCTCGCGCACGGACAGTCCTCTTGTAGTTTCTATAGCTCCAGACCATAGCTTCTTGTCTCTCCGGCCTTCTTCCTTCCCTCTAGCGGGAGCTTGCTAGAGTTGTATTTAGGGTTTGGGTGGGGGAGGGGATGTCGGGGAAGGGTTTGGGCTTAGAGGGATGTTGGGGAAGGGTTTGGGCTTAGAGGGATGTCGGGGAGGCGGTGGGTGGCAGACAAGGGCGGCCGGCTCTTATCCTCTTGTCCTCTGAGAAGGTGAACCGGCTCTTATCCTCTGACGTTCTAAGCATAACGTTAAACGATCTAGTTCCATCTCTTTTATTCTCTCATCCTCTCCTCTCTCCCTTCTCTTCTCTCTGCCTAGCTCGCCCTCTTCCTCGCTCTCTCCCTCGGGTTGCCGCCCCCCCCTCGTGTCCCTCCAGATCCGAAGGGAGAGGGAGGCCGACGACGCCAGGCAGGCGGCAAAGTGGCAACGGCGACTCACGGGCAGCGGTGGCGGCCCGGCGTGGCGGATGGTGGCATGACAATGGCTCGCGGGGGTCCGACGTGGGGGCCAGGCGATGGCTTGCGTGGTGCCTAGCCAGGCGCGTGGGCAGCACGTCACGAAGTGGGGGTGAGAGCGGTGACAGCGCCCAGCCAGGCACGCGAGTGGCGCGGCGTGGAGCGGGGGCGAGGGCAGTGGCCAGCGGTGGTCGTTTTTTTTTCGTTTTTCCAGGCAGGTCACTGGATGGCCCGCTTGGAAAGATGTTTTTTTGCAGGTGGTTCTCACCCTGCCTGCAAAAAGAAACGCACACCCAAAAAATTGGTTTTTGTGGGTGGGTGTCGACCCGCCTAGAAATAGAGGATATTTCCGGGCGATTGCAATCGGGCGATGCCCTAACCCACCTGTAAAAACTGTTTTGGCCCGTCCGCAATAATGTTGTTTTGGCCTGGTGAGTAAAATTTCTCGTACGATATACTACGAAGAAAGATAGTGCGTGTACTTGTCATGTCCTTAATTATGTAACATTTAGTACTACAAAGGAAGCATATGCTATATATATGTTGTCCTCGACCCCCTGTAGCCTGCTTTCCTGCGCGGAGGCCATGAGCAATTTCGGCGAAGGACATGCAGGAAAAATCACTAGCTATGGAACCGGCAACCGCCAACAATTTCCACCTTCTCGTCATCTTTTTCTCCGTGATTCTCCTTTCTCTCGCGACCTCTGCTGCCGGCGTTGCATCCGACACGCTAAGCAATGGCCGCAACTTCACAGATGGCAATATGCTCGTCTCTGCTGGTGGCTCCTTCACTCTGGGTTCTTCTCACCCGTCTCGACAAACAGGAGATACATCGGGATATGGTTCTCTGAATCCAGTACGGACGCCATCGTCTGGGTGGCCAACCGTGAAACCCCACTGAACGACACCACCGGCGTACTGGTCATCGACGAAACGGGCGTCATCCTCCTTCTCGACGGCTCTGGCCATGTCGCTTGGTCTTCAAACACGACTGTGCCATCTTCATCGGCGGTGGCTCAGCTGCAGGAGTCGGGAAATCTCGTCGTGCGCGACCAGAGCAGCGGCGCCATCCTGTGGCAGTCGTTCGAACACCCAGGTCGCCGGCATGAGGCTCGGCAGAAACCCACAGACCGGAGCCGAATGGTCACTGACGTCGTGGCGCTCGCCCAGCGACCCGGCGACGGGTGACTACCGCTTCGTGCTGGAAAACAAGGGGCTACCGGAGACAGTTTTGTGGCACGGCGACGACACCAAGAAGTACCAGACGGGCCCGTGGAACGGGCTGTGGTTCAGCGGCATCCCGGAGATGGCGTCGTACGCGTCCATGCTCACGACGCATGTGGTGGTGGAGCCCGACGAGATCGCCCGATTCTTCAACACCACGCCGGGCGCGCCCTTCTCGCGCGTCGTGCTGGACGAGGTCGGCGTTGTGAAGCGCCTCGTGTGGGATCGGAGCAGCAAGGTGGACAGGTGGTCCATGGCCCAAGTATCGTCTTACTGGCTCCCCTAGACACTAGTGATGAAGTATCCCTAACTTCGTTTCGTGGGTGTAGTGTAGGTGGGCCAAGCTTGACGATGTGATCCGGCATAGACTGGACGGATGCAAAGCCTCCGTCTGGCGGCCGTTTCCCTCGAGGGTCTATGCCTCTATGGTCACACACGGTTACCATACGATAAGTCCATCAACAAAGCTACTGTCTCCGTCTTAAAATATAAACATTTATTAATTTCTGCATATCATGTTTGACCATTCGTCTTATTTAAAAAATTTATAGAAATATAAAAACAAATAAGTCATACTTGAAGTATACTAATGATAAAACAAATCATATCAAAATAAATAACATATTCACAAAATTTTTAAATAAGACGAATGGTCAAATATGACATCTGAAAGTCAACAAATGCTTATATTTTGGGACGAGCAGTAAGAAAATGCTGCCGGCCGGCGGCATTATTCGGACTGAGTACGCATCTCTCTTTACCATAGCAAGCTAGCGACAAACGAATGTGAGATCCCAGATGAGGGGGAATTGGAACCGACGTCCCTGGCAGGCTGGCAAGTCTAGCATGTTGCGGTCTTCATCCGTTAGTCTGCTTTGGACTTGTGCTGGGTCATTCGTGTAGCAGCGACGTCCCTCGATCGGTCCCTCCGTATAAGGCGCCACTTTAAGCTAATATTTATATAGATAAATAATTTTAAATAGAAAGAGTTGTATTTTATTCAAAACACAATACAAACATATATTATGGAAATTAGAAAAATCAATTTAGTTTGCAATATTACAGGATGGATGGAGTAAAAATTTTTTAGAAACACAAGCAAAAACGTACGCACACTTTACCCCTATGAGCACTTTCGAAGATTGGGCCGACATATATCTTGAGATTGACGAAGTCACTACAGACACCTCACCCGTGTCAAATCTAGTATTTCAACCTGGGTGAGCAGGTTCCTCACTAAGTATATAACCAGTTGAGCTACGCTTATTTGATGGACAGAAAAGTATGGACCGTACTTTGTTTCCTTCAATCTCAAGTCCAAGTCTACGATAAACCAGTAGCAGTACTACACATTGAATGGGAATTTTTAATGACTTTGGATGGAGATTTAGTAAGTAGGATGGCTTTTTGATAATGTTTCTATTTATGTGAGGCTGGTGTGGCTTATGTAGGTTTTTTATTTCAATTGTTTGGCACCTTTTAGCTAGAATTACGGCTTTTAGTCATAAATTTTGTGTAATAATTGGTTATACCTTATTTTTTAAATGAAATTTATTTTTGGCCTTTGCTTGAAACACGCTACATACACTAATCGTCGACGCGCGGAGCTCATCAATGGGACTTGCGACAAATCAAGAGCTTGTTGGCGATGCCGCCTCCTCCTTTCGCGAGGTCTGGCTCGGGGAGGGCTCCGATCTTCCCTCACTCCAAATTTGCGTTGGGCGCAAGGGGAAGATTTCGAGTCCCACCATGAGTTCCGACCCTTGGGGATCTGTCACCGCCCACCGCTTCCATGATCACTTGAGCCCCTCCTCTCCTAGAGCCGTCTCCATGTGCCGGCGAGCTCAATGAGGAAACAGGAGAGAAGAGGGCAGGTGAAGAAGGAAGGAGATGGAGGAGTTTTCCTATGACATGTGGGTCCCACTTAGTTATATAAATCTAGCACTAATTGGACTGCCACATAGGCCAAAACCACCATGGATTGGCTTGGTTTTTATGTTTATATAAGTTTAGATGTCTATTATAGACTAAGGAAATTAATGAGTAAGGGGTCAAATGTACTTTCCCTTATTTTTAATAACAAACAAGAGTAATTTTACGGTTCTTAAAGAAGGTACCAAGAGGTATCAAAATTTTAGTGTAACCAAATTTTATATTAAAATTTTGGTACCTCTTAATATCTTTTGCTCAACAAACAAACATCATTATATATATAATGCATAGGTAGAGCTTAACAGACATATCATTGTATATCATGTCATATACTTATCTCTCATTCATCACTCGTCTTAACATGCATGCTCTGCCCAAGCTATTAGGGTAAGATGAAAATGGCTGATCGATGAACATGAACCATGCACGTAGGTAACTTCGTTTGGCATGCTTGTGTGTGGTCACCTATCATCCATGGACGTGTGCAGTCTTCCTTGCTGTTTGCACCACTTGCTACAGCTTCTTATGGACGCTAAAATCAGTCATACAATATGCAGTAAGCCAGTAAGAGTGACAACAAGTGGCGTATGACCATCGATCTGAATTAGTCATTGATGCATGTAGTGTCATGGCCTTATGCCACATGAAACTTATCGCAAAGGATGATATATATGTTGCCCGGCCGTAACTCGGAGAGGCCCCTGCAATTTAGTTTGGCCAAGTAGTGCTATATGCAAGAACAATCACCCGCTATGGATCAAGCAGCCACCGCCAACATTTTCCACCAACGCGTCATCTCCGTGGTCCTCCTTTCCCTAGCAACATCTGCCGCCGGCACTGCACCGGACACGCTGAGCAAGGGCCGCAACCTCACTGACGGAAATACGCTCGTGTCGGCCGGTGGCTCCTTCACCCTGGGATTCTTCTCACCCGGCTTGCCAAGCAAGAGATACCTCGGAATATGGTTCTCCGAGTCCACGGACGCCATCGTCTGGGTTGCCAACCGTAACACCCCACTGAACAACACCACCGGCGTCCTGATTATCAACGCCACAGGCATCCTCCTCCTGGTCGACGGCTCCGGCCAGGTCGCCTGGTCGTCGAACACAACTAACCCGTCTTCGTCTGCAGAGGCGCAGCTGATCGAGTCCGGAAATCTCGTCGTGCGCGACCAGAGCAGCGGTGCAATCCTCTGGCAGTCGTTCGATCACCCGTCGAACACCATAATCGCTGGCATGAGGCTCGGCAAGAACCCGCAGACTGGTGCTGAGTGGTTCCTCACGTCGTGGCGTGCGCCCGACGACCCGGCGACGGGAGACTTCCGCCGCGTGCTGGACACGAAGGGGCTACCGGACAGTGTCACGTGGCGCGGCACCGTCAAGAAGTACCGGACGGGGCCTTGGAACGGGCTGTGGTTCAGCGGCGTCCCGGAGATGGCATCCTACTCGTCCTTGTTCACAAACCAAGTGGTGGTGAAGCCCGACGAGATCGCCCGCGTCTTCAACTCCACTCCCGGCGCTCCCTTCTCACGCCTCATGCTGGACGAGGTCGGCGTGGTCCAGCGCCTCGTGTGGGATGCGAGCAGCCGGGAGTGGAACGTCTTCACGCGGGCGCCGCGCGACCTGTGCGACGACTACGCCAAGTGCGGCGCCTTCGGGCTGTGCAACGTCAACACCGCGTCCACGCTCTTCTGCAGCTGCATGGTTGGGTTCAGCCCCGCGTCTCCGTCACAGTGGTCCATGAGGGAGGCCTCCGGTGGTTGCCGGCGGAACGTGCCGCTGGATTGCGGCAACGGGAGCACCACCACCACGGACGGGTTCGTGGCGGTGCGCGGCGTGAAGCTGCCCGACACGGACAACGCGACGGTGGACATGGGCGCTACGCTTGACGACTGCAGGGCGTGGTGCTTGGGCAACTGTTCCTGCGTGGCGTACGCCGCCGCGGATATCCGAGGCGGAGGTGGAGGCAGCGGCTGCGTTATGTGGATCGGTGACATTGTTGACGTTCGGTATGTGGACAAAGGGCAAGACCTGTTCCTGAGGCTGGCAAAGTCTGAACTAGGTACAGATGCTACCCCACCCCAAATTGCACGCATGCATCGTTTGGTGTTCATTACTCAATTCTATTAATTGGTGAAATTATTCTTTTCCAGATAACAGCAAGAAGAGGGCTGCGATAAAAATTTTGCTCCCAGTTACAGCAGCATGTTTGCTTCTGCTGACGAGCATATTCCTTGTGTGGTTATGCAAATACAGAGGTAGATCCATAGCCACTTTTCAATTCTCGGCTTCGCTCATCTTCTTATTATAGTACCAGCGAAAATATACTGGTATTGTTTATTGATATTCCTATCAGGCAAACGTCAGAATAAAGTTGTCCAGAAGAAAAGGATGCTAGGATACATGAGGGCATCAAATGAACTTGGTGATGAAAATTTAGAACTCCCGTTTGTCGGTTTTGGAGATATTGCTGCTGCAACAAATAATTTTTCTGACGAAAACATGCTTGGACAAGGAGGCTTTGGGAAGGTCTACAAGGTAGCCACCCAATAAAAACTACTGCAGGAAAAGAACTATCTCAATTTTCTTCAATTAACAAATATATATTTTGTTCTTATACTGTGTATACCAAAAAATTAGCACTAAAAACTGTAGGGCATGGTTGAGGATAACTGTTCAGGAACCATACAGACCATTCATTCATGGATGATGAACATTCTTAATAACAACTAAAATGCAGGGCATGCTGGACAATAACAAAGAAGTGGCAATTAAAAGGCTTAGCAAGGGTTCTGGACAAGGAGTAGAAGAGTTCAGAAATGAAGTTGCTCTAATTGCAAAATTGCAGCACAGAAATCTAGTTAAACTTCTTGGTTGTTGCATACATGGAGATGAGAAGCTGCTGATTTATGAATACATGCCAAACAAAAGTTTGGATGCTTTCATTTTTGGTACTGTTGCAAAACTTACGATATATATGATCCCAATAAAGTTGGCTACATGCTTTACTTACATTGTATCCCATTTCTGGTAGATCCTGCGAGTAAATATATGCTTGATTGGTCAACAAGGTTCAAGATAATCAAAGGAGTAGCTAGAGGACTCCTTTATCTCCACCAAGATTCAAGGTTAACTATAATTCATAGAGATCTCAAATCAAGCAACATTTTGTTGGACGTGGATATGAGCCCTAAAATATCAGATTTTGGTATGGCAAGAATCTTTGGTGGCAACCAACAAGAAGCAAACACTAACCGAGTTGTTGGAACATAGTGAGTTATCATATATTAGCGGTCAAAATTAAATTTAATTGCTAGTAAGATTCTTTGTTACTTATTATTAAAATTATTCAGCAGTGGTTACATGTCTCCTGAATATGCTATGGATGGCGCCTTTTCAGTCAAGTCCGACACCTATAGCTACGGTGTTATACTTTTGGAGATTATAAGTGGCCTGAAGATTACCTTACCTCAACTAACGAACTTTCCCAACTTGTTAGCTTATGTAAGTATCAGGAAATGCTATCTCCGTACAAATATAAACTAAATGTACCAATTTTACATGGATTCAGTTTCAATGGTTCAGGCATGGAGCTTGTGGAAGGATGATAAGGCCATGAATTTGGTGGACTCATCCATTGTTGATAGTTGCTCACCAACTGAAGTTTTACTATGTATTCACATAGGCCTGTTATGCGTGCAAGATAATCCAAATAATAGGCCACTCATGTCTTCTGTGGTGTTCATGTTAGAGAACGAGACCACGACGCCGTCAGCTCCAATACAGCCTGTTTATTTTGCACATCGAGCCTCTGAAGCCAAACCAACTGGAGAAAATACCGATAGCTCTACCAATGACATGAGTTTAACTGTATTAGAAGGACGGTAGATATTACATATATTACATATTTTCTGCATGCAAAATGATCGTTTTTACCAGTCCTGTAATAAGATTGCGAATTTGCACAATTATTAGAAACAAGGGGCATATGTTACCTTTACGAGTTCTTTTAAAGGTCATTGAGTAGGTATTGTAATGTAAAGGTAAAATTGTGGTTCTCCAAAGATTGTGTCATAAAAAAAAGGTGGTTGTGTTCAAGAATTTTATGGATGAAATGCTTTACGCTTGACTTTCATAGAAAGCATAAGGTTATATTGAACAATTTATTAGATTTCCAGCCATGATCATTTGCTATACCTTTCATTCTCTGAAATACTGAGCCAGTTTTCGAAAGGTATACCTTCGCTGCAGAGTAGCTCCCCGAACTGATACCTGAAAATAATTCCAAACTTCCATTCCAATCCATTATATAACTGGCTCACAGCGGCTGATCGATCGGACGATGACACCAGCACACAAGTGTGTCCACAAGTATATTTCTCTCTGAAAAATCTACAGTACCTTCCTTTTCCTTAAAAGAAAACTACAGTACTTTTCAGAAAACCACTCGTCCAATATACGACGACTACAAATAGTGCACGTACTTCCTGCGTCCCAAACTAAGTATATCCATATTGACATGATCTTCAACATAGTACTTTGACTACAATATTTATAAAAACAATTATTTGTAAATAAGAAGAGCTATATATTATATATTATGATAGCTTCTCACAAATCCAGTAACACTACTCTTACATGATCAATTCTTTTGACCTTTTCGATATCAATATTCAAAATTAGAAAAGTTTTGTTGACACCCAAATTTGGCTACGAAGAGTTGGGAACAAATTTGGAAGCCAATTTGGAGAAGGCCCGGGATTTCCCCGAGAGACCGGTCAGACCGGACCCTGAGACCGGTCAAACCGACGCGATACAGAGAGGTTTGCGCCCGAAACCAGCTGGGCCGGTCTGACCGCAAGCTATGGGGCGGTCAGACCGGTGGGCTGGTCAGACCGGCAATTTGCCGTCGGTCAGACCGGCCGTATCGGAATCCGAGATAAAATAGAAGTTTCGGCTTTCTTCTCATCCAAGTTTGGGAAGTTTGAGTCCTATTTGATTTCCAATACACCTAAGGACGTGGGAAACTCCTGGTAATAGGCAAGACCAACCCCTTTATAAGGGACAAGGCCGGTTCAATTGACTACCACATACACAATACGCAAGACAATTGCTTTCAAGTCAATTAGAATCGTAGTTTTCTCTCAACTCCTACTTTTTTTGCCCTAAACCTCGACTTTTGTTCTAGTTTTTTCCCTAGTTCATAGATCTTTGTCGATTTGCACCGTAAATCGTCCGTCTTCGCCGCGAGAGTGCGAAATCCTTTGTAGGTTTGTCCTGTAAACCTTCCGCGCCGCCGGCGAGATGGGCTTCTACCCTAAATCTAGCTAAATCGGCTCCGCTAGCCGGTTTTGCTTTTGTTTTCTAAACCCATCTTGTTTGTTCAAGGTGGTTGGCGACTCCGTTCATCAAGACACCGCAAGGCTTTAGGTGGCTCGTCGTGTTGGTCCATAAAAGGCATCAACACGATTTTGGCGACTCCGCTAGGGAAATCTTCATCAACATCATGACTAAAGACGGACTCAATCCATCTAACATCTTGGACATGGAGCAAGATTTGCAAGGGGAAGATAAGGAGAGACTTGACAAGTATGTTGTAGAGTTCACGGCGAGGGCTGCGGAAGAAGCTAGGAAGGCTTCACCAAAAAACGTCAAGGCGTCTCTAAAAAGGACATTCCTCTTCCTCAACTCACCATTGGACCCAAGGTAACACAAAATACTTCCAATTCTTTAACTATTGAGATTGAACAAAATATAGCTTCAACCGTTGATAGAACTGTTAGTGCTACTTTGACCAATAAATTGGATAGCATTATTGGAGATATAATACAATCAAAATTGGCTTCCCCTATGGCCAATTTTAATGCTTTTGCTAGTCAATTTAGAGGAGAAAATTCTGCTGCTACGCCACATATATTTGCTACAACGGATGGATCAAAAGGTCAAAATCTGGTGGATTCAGTCGGTCCGACCGATCCCGTAACCAGTCAGACCGGTCCCACTTTTAATGTTCCAAAAGTTCCGATCGGTTTAGCCCCAGCCGACTCGGATTCCCCGCGCCAGACCGGTCAGACTGCCTTCTGGGCCGGTCAGACCGCCGCCGCCAGAACTGCGTCGACCGGCTTTATGGCCGGTCACAATGCTGTGGTTCCTATACAAGAGGTAGATCCTATTACTAACAATGCTTATGTATATCATCAACCCATGCCTTTTGTACCACCTACACCTCCACCTCAAGTTCAACATGAACCTGTTTACAATCATAGAGAGGTTAG
>CM002482.1:20444529-20491395 GCA_000325765.3 Leersia perrieri
AATTTGTTAAGCATGTAGAGAGAGGATTCCCTGGCTTGTACTCATAACAGCCAAGCCGAGGGATGGAAGAGAGGCATGACTCCTACCTTTGTAGTACCTTGATCTCCCTCTCCACCGGTGCGGCAGCAAAGGAGCAATTTTTTGGCACTAGATAGCAGCAGCGCAGCAGCACTTCTATGCAGCAGCAGTGTTTCTTCCTTACCCTAACTTTCTTCGTCCTAGCTTCCTCCTCTTCCCTTTTCTTCAGCCAATGCCTGGGTCTATTTATAGACGAGCAGCAGGGAGCCTGGCGGCCTTTTTCCTTGGCGCAAGAATTGGGTAGTGGGGTGAGAGGCGCACGATGCAGCCTAGCTGCATGGCTTCTTTCAGTGAGAAATATCTTCATTCCTGTTTCCTTTGGCTGACAGTGGGCCTTTTTGGATTACTTGGTTAATTAGTGGAGAAATGTGGGGAGGCTGCATGCAGCTTTGCATGGCATCTTTTAATTGTGGAGATAATTTAGTGTCTGACATATGGGCTGACTTCAATTTACTTATCCGATTAGCAAGGCACGTGGATTCTATTGCCATAGGATTCTTTCATATGGGCATGTATAGAGAAAACGTGGAGAGATTTCTAGTGAAATTGACTTAATCCCTGCCTTCTCAGTTAAGTTTCTCTCGTTCCTTCATTTTTTTAATTTAATTATTGTTTGATTAGAGAAAGGATCCTTAATTTATATGTAACTATATTTCTGGGATAATTTTTTTATGCATATGAACATATTTTGTTCCGTCGTATTTCTTTTTATATACGTCAGGTGTATATTACCGTGTCATCCGGGATGACCGAGTATTGACGCACTTCGCCGAGCAATAAATTATCTATATTCTATATATGCTATATATTTTTTATATGGCGCGAATATATGAGTTTATCATGTAAAGTGTGCACATTTATTTTGTGCGGACAGTTATTTGGATTGTCCGGTGGATACCTATATTCTCGAGTATATTATTTATTCAAAAGTCAACATTTCATTTACCGGGCGATCATCGAACCCGGATATATTTTTTCATAGTCTGCATATCTGTATTTTACATGTAGACCAGACGATGGAATTTAGTGTTAATATTTAAGGCACCATCATATATTTCATATATTTGTGGTTCATTTATGAGATACGCGTGTATGATCGTGTCTTGCGCGATATATATTTTTGGTTACTTTCTACCCGTGCATATTCGGGAACTATTATTTCATTCTAGACGCATATTACTTATTTACGGGCCGAGAATTTGTTGGACACCCATGAGATTTGTACCTATTCTAAACAGTTTGCATGCTCTATTTATTTTGGCATGTATTTTACGTGTAGATTCCTCGAAGGGATTTAAATCGACGGTTATTTTTATTTTTATTATTTTGAGCAGATATATTGATATCAACCTTATTAATATATATTTTCGACATGGGCCAAAATGCGTGTCAACAAATGCCCCCTCAAGCTGCAGGTGCAAAAGAAAAATAAAAGTATTTTGCATCCGTAGCTCGAAAATATAATTTTTAAGTTGACTTCTTTATATATAAATTTAATATATATATATATATATTTGCTTGACGCTACTATTTTACCATCGCATATACATATCTGTGTATTTTGTTAGTCAGATCGTCCCCCCGGAGGCGGGTGAGATATATCGTAGCCAACTAATCGAGGAATTTCATCTATCGTTTGAATTTCTGTTGAGTAGATTAAGGAAGTTCAGTGGGATCTATCGGCTCTAGGTACGTACTTATCTCCTCTTCAGGAGAATAATACGTTACTTCCCGATAGTCAGGTGCCCCGTTGGGGAGAATATCAGATCGATTCTTTCCTTACTTTCTCTTGTTTTGCCAAGGGAGACTGGCTACGGCGCCGGTCGGCCAACATTCGTGGGAAGGCTAACGAAGGTAACCAGATCATATGTATCCGGCCGCTTGCCAGCGTTTCTTTCCTGTTTTCTTTTAATGATATCATTCGCTCCTCCAGATTAGAGTTAATAATCGTTATATGACGCTATGGCCTCTGTTTCTCTGTTTTCATGTGTGTAATCGTTATCATGTGTGTGTGTGTATGCGTTGTAGATGTCAGAGCCTCAGCCTGCATCAGCTCGTAATGTGCCGCTTTATAGAGTTACTCAGCTTCAACCTTATGAACCAGAGACAGACAATGTTGTCAATCCCACGATTGTTAACCAGGAAATTACTGCCGGGGAAGTTTCCCGTAGCCATCGCGGTTGGAATTCGGGTTCCAGCTTTCAGGGTCGTTGCTATAATCAACCTGCCCTCGGGCCTCGTGATGACCGAGCCTTTACACTGGGTAAAAGGATAGTAGCAGAAGGATTGGGTTGGGAAAACTATAAAGTCGATCTTGTTCCCACTCCTTCTGGCTATGTTGACTGGGGAAAATCCATCCTCCATGATCACTTCTTGCATTTGCGCGGAAGGGAAGAGGGGTAGTTTATATATATGGGTCAATTTACTGCTCCTTGGGCACATACTCGGCATCCCCCAGTATGATGAAATCACTCTTAGAAAGATGGGATCCACACACAAATACTTTTATATTCGCTTATGGTGAGCGAACTATTACCTTATTGGATATATACAAGATTTCGGGACTGCCCCTTGATGGTGATATCTATGAAGAGTATATTCCCCCTGCCCATGAGATAGAGCCATCTCTTCTATTATATCCCAAATCCTTAAAGCCGCTGCTCGATGCATGGAAGAACCTTGCAGTCGGGGGTGAGGTTTCGTTCCAAGATTGGTGCGACCACTTTTATAACAGCTCCGGTGGACTGCCGCGTTCTTCAGATCCGGAATCCTCACGCATCTATACAACTGCTTTTCTAGCCTTATGGCTTTGCTGTTTTGTTGTGGTTGGACGGGGTCGTACCCTCCGCCCTGGAGTATTGGTAGTGGCCTCCTGGATGGCATTGGGACGAAGATACTCTTTAGCTCCTCCGGCTCTTTGCTCTTTGTACTACTCTTTGAGGCTTATGAACACCGATGTTGTGGGTCCCTACTATGCCAGTAGACCATGGCCGATACATTTCCTAATTGGTTGGATGGGTATTTATCTAAAGAAGTTGTACGGGGATAGGATGCCACCTGCTCATTTCCCCTTTTATAAGCATCGTTTTGTTATTAAACCTTTTATGGCGATTACCATGTTTAGGGTCGCCAAATTTTACACACCCGAAAATGCTCATGATCTCCTATGTATAGACTCCAATATCCACTGGAGACCTTACCCTTTGATGGAGGTTCACTCTAAACACCCACACAAGGACGCTTTCATTCGCTACATCAGTAAGATATTCTCTGTCTCCCTCCGACGTGGCATGCTCCCATGGCGGCGTGCATCGCCTGCTTCGGACTTTTGCATCGCCGAACCTTATCATCCGGACCGCGTTGCTCGCCAATTTGGTCTTGACCAGGTTGTGCCCCATATTCCTCTGGTGAGCATAAGTACAACTATCGATGTCGGAGTTGCATATGCCCATTGGGTGCACTTGTTGCAGCCACTGCGAGACGTTCCACACCGGCTCCCTGATGATTACTATATGGGAAAGAGTTCTCTTCACTGGGCTGTTTGGTGGGCAACTTTTATTGAGCCTTTTACTTCGATATTGAGTTCTCTCCGACACGGCAACCTTAATGGCCGTATTCCCCGTGAAGAAAGGGTACAGAAGCATGGTCGTAGCCATAAGCCTAATCTATGTCGTAGGCTCTCTCCTGATGACCTCGTATTGGTAAGAAAAGTCCCGCCTGGTCGTCAAACAGAGTACATTGAATCGGTTAAAAAAACGAGGCGGCGGCTCTTGAAGGTTGGCGATGTATATTGCACACATACTGTTTGGACACGGGTGTTGACCCTCATGTTCGACCTGATCTGGTAATTCTTCCTTTCTTCTTTTTCCTTTTTTTTACTATATGAATCTTCATTTACTAATTTTTTTTATTTGTCTCACTTGATGTAGAAGCGCAAATATATCCAACCGACTACAATAGCGTGTTCTTGGTCTCGCCATACGTCGACGGGGGATAATGTCGTAACTGGCGATGAGCGGGTGATAAAATGCTTGTCAACACGGTCTGACCGCAAGCTATGGGGCGGTCAGACCGGTGGGCCGGTCATACCGGCAATTTGCCGTCGGTCAGACCGGCCGTATCGGAATCCGAGATAAAATAGAAGTTTCAGCTTTCTTCTCGTCCAAGTTTGGGAAGTTTGAGTCCTATTTGATTTCCAATACACCTAAAGGACGTGGGAAACTCCTGGGAATAGGCAAGACCAACCCCCTTATAAGGGACAAGGCCGGTTCAATTGACTACCACATACACAATACGCAAGACAATTGCTTTCAAGTCAATTAGAATCGTAGTTTTCTCTCAACTCCTACTTTTTTGCCCTATACCTCTACTTTTGTTCTACCTTTTGCCCTAGTTCATAGATCTTTGTCGATTTGCACAGTAAATCGCCCGTCTTCGCCGCGAGAGTGCGAAATCCTTTGTAGGTTTGTCCTGTAAACCTTCCGCGCCACCGGCGAGACGGGCTTCTACCCTAAATCTATCTAAATCGGCTCCGCTAGCCGGTTTTGCTTTGTTTTCTAAACCCATCTTGTTTGTTCAAGGTGGTTGGCGACTCCGTTCATCAAGACACCGCAAGCTTTAGGTGGCTCGTTGTCACGACCCGCCCCTCGGCTACCGTAACAGGTAACCTGAAGGAGGGTGTGCCGTAGAGGAACAGCGAATCGTTCCTTACGGAACCGCGTCATAAGTACCAGTCACAGGATTCCGTTGCTGGTACCCACGGTAACAAGATGAAATCAAAACAATTCTAGTAAATAGATAATACCTTTACGTTGCGACTTCGGGTAGACCCTGAGTAACAAAGAGCAGCAACAACGGACTTAAGCGCAGCCAGAACACCATTCCACAGGCAGTGGTTTGGGTTTAGGAACGAAACTCCTTGGCGTCTACATCTTCAACCTGGTCTAGCAACAACAGAGAGGGGTGAGTACTTTCATACTCGCAAACTATGGGAAAAGTGTAACATGCAGGCCTCAAAGAACGGCTAGATTTTAAGTGTAAAACAATTTTCTTGAAGATACTACAAGTGTGTTAGTATTTTAATTGAGTTCATTAATTAACAACTGTAACAGTAAATATATCGGGGTATGGCAACACAATCACAACCATGATTTATCACGAAGCTCAACTCATAACTCGACAATTTCTTCGAATCACATCAACGCAAACCATATCGCATTCTGAACGTCGAGCATCCTTGATGCCTCGACTCCTGGATCCCGTGGATCCTATCTCTGGCCCCGAAGGCCTCTCAATCGCACACCAAAATCCAACTCGCAACACATGATTCCCATCCCAGAGAGTTTTCCAAAAACATTGGTAAAACAAAACTACGCTAAGAGAATCACCGCACATTTGCTCCTAACCGTGAGCACGGCTGTTCGAACAGGTTTAACACTTTGCAGAGATTGTACGCTTTACCCACGCGACACGAAGCTAACACCGAAACGGGCCATGAATCGAAAGTTCGTGACAAGGCCTTTCCAAGGCTAGGTCCTGACGTTCTCATGTCGCATGGCTGAGTCGACTAACCACGCGACCAGTATTAGGCTATTCACGCAACCGTCATCCACTCAGAGTACACCCGGGGGTACCCAAGGATCCCGTATCCCCTCTCGAAGGCTGATACCGGCGATCCCTAATCCCGTATCTTCCTCAAAGGCAAGATCCCGACGATTCTCGCACACCTTACCCCCAGCATGTCTAACAACCATCGACATACAAGACCCGCAAGAACCAACCGAGTACTCATCCAGGGGCATTCCCATGTTTCCCGCGTGGTCGTATGATAATATGCTCGGTTGGAATTCCCAAAGGAATCGGTCCTTAAACAGAAAAACTTGTCCATGCCATCATGGTCAAGCCTTACCCAAATTTTCGCAAAACTAGTTTTCACTTCGCAAATCATTTCTCAAAACAGTTCTCAACCCTTTTCCCAAAGTTGCATCACTGAGTAAAGTATGGGGGTTTAGTCGGACAATCTTACTCGAGAGCCAGAGTGCCCAACAGTACCATCGGGGTGTATTGACAAGGGTTCATAAGTATTCAATTCCTACGGGAAAATAATGCAACTACTAGGTAGGTCCATCGATATAATCATCGAGGCCGGATAGAAATAATCGTGCACAATCCTAATGCAAGTTGCAAACATTTTATTTATAAATTAGGAGCAATATGATCGAAGGGTGGCTTGCCTGGGTGACGATCTTTCTGGTCTTCAGGCTTCCGAGAAAACCAGATAAATCCAACACGCGATTGACCCAAGAAAACCATCGGATCGCGGGTCTTCACGGCTTCGATCGATAGGAACTCCGGGACGTCGATTTAACAAGCAATACACAGAAATCCTACCGGAGTCTACAAAATATAGTATAAATATAATTAGTAGTGTCATAGGATAGATCTCGAGTTTAGGGAAATATTGGAAGTGGAAATGTGTCGATGGGACTTACGGTTCAATAGATATGATTTTTGGGAGGCTGATGACATTTCTGGAATATCGACAAAAGGATTTATTTGGATATTGGAAGTAAATATCCGGAGATATATCTTGAGGCCAAAAGACGTGAAGTGGATTTTTCATGGTTTCGGATGGTGGAGAAACTGGCTGAAGGGGAAATTTATTTGGTGTCGCAAGAGTTGGCAAGGAGGGAACTGAAGTAAACTTAGTTTGTGTTAAATGGGCTAGGCAGGGAATAGGGGGAGGACCAAAAGTGGACCTTTATCCACTTAGGCTAGAGACAGAGGGATGTCAAGTGGACTTGAATAGAGCAAAGAATTTGCTGAGTTTTTGTTGGAAAGAGGGACGAGAAATAGACTTTATTTTCCTGCTGGCTCTAAGGGTTGGGATGGGAAGGATCAAGATTGGACTGGTGCTGCTGCTCGTGGGCTGAGTAGGGAGGGGATCTAAACCAAACTTTGGTTCAAGGTTTGGCTTGGGCCTGGGCCGACAGAGGGAGAGAGTGAGGCCCGAGAGAGTGGAGAGGGAAAGGGAGAGTGAGAGTGACAGGTGGGACTCGCTTGTCATCTCCTTCCTCCGCCTTCTTCTCTTCTTCCCCTTTCTCCTTCTTTACTCCTTTCTTCCACTCAGCACAGAGAGAGAGTAGGAGGGATTGGCGAGGACGGCAGCGGAGAGCACCGGCAGTGGTAGGGGGGAGGTCCGGCGGTGACGGGGACACACACCAGGAGACATCGGTGGCGGGATGGGTGAGAGAGAGCGGGAGTCGAGAGAGGAACGAGGGTGGTATTTATAGGGCGACCGGCGAGGGGAATGGGCGGGCCCGGTGCGGCGATTGTGGGGACGGAGGAGTAATGTCGACCGGCGGGCGGCGCGGTCGTCGGGTAGCGGTAGCGGGGTGGGGGCGGCTCGGAGGCGATGGGATGGGTCGGAGAGAGGAGGGAGGGGTGTGGCCGGCGTTGTCGTGGGGCGGCGGCGGTGCATGGGAGTTAATGGGGTTAGGGCAGCTTTTGCAGGGAAATTATGGTGGCCGGTCGGGCGGTGCGTCGTGGAGCGGCGGCGAGGAGGAAAGGCGACGACGCGTGGCGGCCGGATGGTGCTCGGTGGAAGGGGGTCAATGGGCGGGAGTGCGACGAGCGACTTGGTAGCGAGTGCGCCGGGCAGGCGGAGTGAAGGCGTTTGTCATGGCGCGGCGGCGGCGCAGGGGGAAGTGGCGCGGTGGCGGCGCAGGGGGAAGTGGCGCACGGTGGCACCCGGCGAAAAGGAGGAAGGGGACGACCGAGGACGGCGTCGGTCGGTGTGACGCGCGGTAGAGCCGCGTGGGGTGGACCACCATGGTGGAGTTGGCGATGCTCGGCGCGGCAAGTGGAGACGTGCGGGGCGGCGGGTACAGCGGAGCGGCTATGCCGGCGGCGGCGGCCACTCAGGGTCAGGGAAGGGAGACGACCGCACGAGCAATCATGGCACGGGTGTGCGTTAGATCCAACCGGATGTGGGTCCCGCGTGTCAGTCGTCGTGGTAGCGGGCGGACGTTCGCTCGGGGAAGTAAACAGCGGGCACGCGCCTCCCTCCTATTTTGTGGGCCGTGGGCCGAGAGGCGGCCTGCGGGAGGGGGGAGACGAGTCTAAACCACTGGGCCGTAGGCTGTGGCCCAGGCGGGGGAAAGAAGAGGAGTGGAAGGGGAGGGACTGGGCCGGGAAAGAAAAACAGCCCAAGGGCTTGAAATGGTCTAAGAGTTTGCTTTGGGATTTTTGGTAGGATTTTTGAGGTAGAAGGGAGGTGATTCGAATTCAAAGTTTGGTGTTTGAACATGGGAATATTTTTGGGGAACAAACTCAAGGCTCCAGGGATAGATAAACGACTCCGAGAAAAAAATGATTGCATCGAGATAAAACCTTAGGATCGAATTTTTGGTACGACCGGAATCAAATAAATTCAAGGGGGGAAGGGGAAAAGATTTTTTTTTCGGATCGAGGTTTTGGACGGAACCACGAAAACAAGGGGTTGGAACCCAATTGGCACTTAACACTAATTACCAACCAAAATTTTGAAAATAGGTTTTTAATTAAAATAATTTTACGGCGAAAAAACTCAGGTCACTACACTCGTCGTGTTGGTCCGTAAAAGGTCACTACACTCGTCGTGTTGGTCCGTAAAAGGCGTCAACAAGTTTAACTTAACATTATTGTTGAAATGAACTCTTTTTCGGATAAAGGTAGAACTTGTCGTGCCCTTAATAATGAAACTTTTAGTACTACAAAGGAAACATGCTACATATATATACGTTGTCTTCGACTCCCTGGAAGGCTGGAACCTGCTGCTTTCCTGCAAGGAGGCCCATGAACAATTTCGTTTTTTTTTTTTGACACCGGCCCGCCGAGGACAAGCAGGAAAAGCGGTTGAGCTAAACTTCTGTCGCAACTCACATGTTTTCTTGTCCCAATCTCATTTGATTTTTCGTCCGCACGATCCTGCGCCAAGATCCGTGCAAGATGATGGGCGATTTTTTTTTTCGTTTTGAATTTTTCTTCGTCCCTGGGATAGCGCGCCCTTTCTTTATTGTTTCCTTTCGTCCGAACAGAGAGAGAAGGGGGCGGCGTCTTCAAGGGATTGAGGAAAGCGGCGCGATTTTATCGGTGACGTCGTCGGAGACCTCATCGGCGTATTACTTCGCCGGAGCTTCCTCTATTCGCGAGGTCGCATCGGCGGCCGGCGGCACAGCCGCTGTGTCTGGCCGCGCATCGCCGGAGGCGGCGACGAGGTTCGTTCTCAGATCCCCTTTCCTGTCTCATCCTTTTTTCCGCCGGTGTCGTGGGGGGTGTAGGATGACGAGGGGTGGGAGGCGGAAGGGAGATAGACGGCGTGTACATCAGAGAAGCAACAGTGATGTCTCCCGTCCGCCTCTCGTCGGTTGCTCAAGTTTTTTTTTTTTTTTGGTGTGGAGAACCCCTATGATGATGTTGTCAGATCTGAGTCTCACATGCGCGTGGCGTGTTGTTGATTCGTCGATTTCACGTTTTAGATTGGTAGCGAAGATTTCCACCTTGTCAATGCACACGCACGCTGTGCTGCGTGTCGCGTGTGTTTGATAGGGGGCATCATTCATGTGTTGCTTTGCTGTTAGGAAGAGCAGGTCATCGTTTATTTTTATTCAATATATTTTTTTCTGCTGATGATGTTCATTTAGGCCGACAATTATCGAGCCACATCCATCCTAGAGCGTAGGCATTGATTTGACTTCTGCAGATTGACTTACTTTACTTTTTACAATGGTACATGCTCATTTGTTATTCACCTCAATCGATGTCCCACTTATGTGTTATGTTCAAGTTATGTTTCAAACAGCCATTCACCTAGATTTTAGCACTTTTTTCCTAAGCAAAACTAGCGTGTGTGTTTCTAAGAAAATCAGGCTTATGTGCGTGTTTTTTACCAAGCCTAGCAGTTACATATACCTTTTTTTTAATAACACGTGCTGTACGTGTTTGTGAACTAGACTAACAGTTACACATGCAAGTTCAGTTCAGGATGTTCCTGGATCTGATGAAAACTTACCTAGATTATTCAAGTGGATTGTTCAGTCTTGAATATTGAATTGTCTAGAATCTTACTTGGTCCATCTTGTCCCCCTCGCTCATCCATGCTTTTCTCTCTTTCTTTTCAGATCTCTGGATTGTGTCTTCTCTCACTTCAGGGTCTCTCTCCATCCGGATGTACAAGGAAGCAATGGCGTCTTCACGATGAAGACGATGCCATTTTTCTTTTGTGAGTGCCAAGTTCTCCTTTTAAATCTTTTCTGATTTTTCCAAATCAGTTACTGCTACGATGGGATGTGGCCGGCTGAGGGATGCAAAAGGCCTGCTGTCTTTTTGGGCTTTTTTATTTTTTTCATGTTCACCTGAGCTTTTTTTTTTTTTAACATGATCTAGCTGGTGGGCTGTGAACATGCATGCAGACGGGTCGCTTCTGCATATTTTTGTCATAAAACACTCATTTTTTGGGCAGTGGGTACATCAGGCTCATTCTAATGTTTTTTTAGTCCATCTCATTCGATTTTTCACAAAGATGAAGAAGAATCGTAGCCATCCAGAATCTGGATGAGATGGGGCTAGAAAAATATTCGAACTTACTGAAACATCCAATTTAGCCCCTTGTTTCTAATAAATTATGAAAAATCACAAACTTATTACAGAAATGTTGAACTCTTTGCATGCATTAACATAAACATCTACCGTCCCTCTAATACTGTGAGACTCATGTTATTGTTAGAGCTGCTGGTACTTTCTCCTCTTTGTTTGGCTTCAGAAGCCCTATGTGCAAAATACACAGGTTGTATTGGAGCGGAAAGTTCTGTAGTTTCGTTCTCCAACATGAACACAACAGAAGACATGAGTGGCCTATTATTTGGATTATCTTGCACGCACAACAGGCCTATGTGTATACATAGCAAAACTTCAATTGTTGAACAACTCTCCGCAATGGATGAGTCCACCAAATCCATGGCCTTATCATCCTTCCATAATCTCCATGCCTAAACCAACAGAATAGGATCATATAATATCAGTAGAGTTAGTTTACATTGTATGGAGATGGATCATTTCACCGTACTTACATAAGCCAACAAGTTGGGAAAGTCTGTGTGCCGAGGAAAGTTAATCTTCGAACCACTTATAATCTCCAAGAGTATAACTCCAAAACTGTATGTGTCAGACTTGACCGAAAAGACCCCATCCATAGCATATTCAGGAGACATGTAACCGCTGCTTAACAATTTTAGTAAAGTAACAAAGGTTGTTCCAGGAAATAAATATCATTGCAAACACTAATACATTAATCACTCACTATGTTCCAACAACTCGGTGTGTATTTGCCTCTTGCTGGTTGCCACCAAAGATTCTTGCCATACCAAAATCTGATATCTTAGGACTCATATCCGCATCCAATAAAATGTTGCTTGTTTTGAGATCTCTATGAATTATAGTTAACCTTGAATCTTGGTGGAGATAAAGAAGTCCTCTAGCTACTCCTTTGATTATCTTGAACCTTGTTGGCCAATCAAGAATAAATTTATTTCTTGGATCTATGGACAATGGTGAACAATGTTATTAGTAAGCATGCAGACAATTATATCTGGATTGTATGATAAGTTTCTGAACAGTACCGAAAAGGAAGTAATCCAAGCTTTTGTTGGGTAAATATTCGTAAATAAGAAGCTTTTCTTCTACATGAATGCAGCAACCAAGAAGCCTCACAAGATTTTTGTGCTGCAATTTGGCAATAAGGACCACTTCGTTTGTAAAATGCTCTACTCCCTGTGTGGAACTTGTACTGAGTCTTTTGACAGCAACCTCTTTGCCACCTTTTAACTTACCCTGTGTATAGCTTCATTTTAGCATGACAATTCCACTGATGTGAATGTCAATGTAAATTGTTACCTTATAAACCTTGCCGAAACCTCCTTCTCCAAGCATGTTGGAATCACTGAAATTGTTTGTTGCAGTGGCAATATCTTCAAAATTAATACATGGGAATTCTAGATTCTGCTCATATACTTCATGAGAAGTTCTAAAGTTTCCTAGCATTGATATATTCTGATTTTCGTTATTTCTCCCTTTGCCTAATAAGAACATCAATATCATTAGTACAATTGCAATAAGATAGCATATTATGAGTTGGTGTTGAATACTGACTATTTGACTCTCAATATACCTTTTGATTGCCATTTCTTGACAATGTATATGCATGTGAGTATCAGCAGACATACTATGATTGGGACGAGAACCTTGACTAGATATTTGTTCTTTTTGTTAGCTTCAGAATTGTTTCCTATTGAGAGAAGTGAACAAAATTTCAGAATTTCTAAACCATAGATGCAAGTGTATGCATTGATTTTGCTTTTAATTGAATGTGCAGGCAATTTAAGAGCTCTAATGTTACCACAGGGGAAAAAAAGGTGGACATACCCAAAGATTTGGCCAACCGGAGGTACAAGTTATCACCAAGGTTGTTCCTCGCCATGTCAACAAGCTCACCAACCCAAAGCAGGCACCTTGATTGGCCGACTATGGTGCCGGGAGAGCCAGTTATGGTCAAGTTGGTGTAAGCATAGGCTGTGCACGAGCAGTTGCGGCTACACTCGGACGCGCACTCCTCGAAACTTTTGTCCCGGACATGAAAGAACTTGTCAGGGAGCTTCATTCCGGGTATGGTCACAAAATGGTTCTCACCCCCACATTTTAACTGCTGCTTTCTCCGGCATCCTCTTGAAGAGTTGGAGCTGTAAGGCTCGAATCCATCGATGCACTGGCATCTTGGGATGCCCAACGTGAAGTCACAGTAGCTGAATGGGCCACACGAGTCATAGAGATCGCAGTTGCCGATGGTCACTGGACGTTGAGAATACACTGCCCATGACAATGAGCTGGCGTTCCAACTCAGGAGCCTGAAGGTGCCCATGTAGTCAAGCACGATGCGCATGTATGGTGAGCTATCAGAGGTGGTGTAGATAACATAGAACTCATCCTGTGTGTTTACAAATGTTTGGTACATGAAAGAGGTGTTGCTGCCGTATGCTCTGCCGGATACCCACACATTGTCAAGCACTATGGAGCGGTAATATGGCTTGGTCCCGTGCCAAACAAAGACCTGAAGGTCTGAATTGGGGTCGCCGCTGCAGGAGAAGTCCCCGGTGGATGGGTCATCAGGGCCCTTCCAAGCGAAAAGCCGCATGCCGACTTGCTCCTTGTATCTCAGCAGAATCTTCATGTTTGACAGAATGGTATCGGTTGGGTGATCAAAACTTTGCCATACGGTTCTATTGTTTGGCAGCCGGAGAACCAAGTTTCCTGAGTCAAGCAGTGCTGCATAAGCTCCATCACCTCCAGTGATGTTCGTCATCGTCGTCCAAAGGGTACCTTTGGAATCTGACAATACAAGGTCAGAACTGTTGCTAATGGCGAGCATCGCTGATGAAGGGTTGGTGATCGGGTTGTTGCGGTTGGCAACCCAAACGTATGTGCGCTCCTGGATGTTGTTATACCATATGCCCAGGAATAAGCTCTGGTTGGATGTTGCCAGGGAGAAGAAACCGAGCGCAAAGAAGCCATTCTTGGAGACGAGCATGTCGCCGGGGCGGATCAATTGCTTTGCCTGTGTCAGCTGGTCATCGCATTTGCAGAAAGATATGAGTAGCAAGTAGATGAAAACTGGGAGGCAGGCCATATTCATCTGGCCTTGTTCTTTCCTGAACGAGCAAGGCAGGAGCTCTGCTAAGCCAAAATCAAAGCTGGGGAGAGAAAAGCAGAGTTTTACAAAAGGAGGACAAGAGGAGAGGCAAAGCAACTGGACAAGAAATCAGTTTGTAATATCCGATAAAAGGAAAACTGCTCTCGTAGCTCTTTAATTACCAGGCTAGCTCTGTTTGATTTAATTCCTGCACAATTAGGGCAGCTACTTGGTGCTCCGTCTGGATTTGGTCTTGGAAAATTCCTGTTCCTCTTCCAGGCCATCCACCCTCTTGCAATCATCTTTTTTCTTTCATTCTTTGGTTTGGTGGATGAAAGGCCCTCACGGCCTTGTTCTTCGCTTGCCTAGTTTCCAGCAAAATGTGAAGAAATAGGGCACATGAATCTAATTATTGATTCATAGTACATGATTTCCCTTAGTCCTACGCACAATTGGACCGAAGAAAACATCTTATGGCCGAGACCCTTTTTCCCCTTCTGGATCATCAACCTGACTGAATTTATTAAGAAAGAACAGTAAAACACAAGGCTTGGAAGTAAGCTGCCAAGAAGTAGACCAGTGTCGGAACATTGACTTTCCAAATGACTAGTTCGAGTATCAAGTCAGAAGAACAACGCGGCGGATATTGTTTGAATTTTTTTTTATCATATTAACATTTTTCTTCATTTGAGAAACGTTGCATTCTCTGAAGTGCTGTGACTCGATCGAATTTCCACAATTTCATCTAACGGCTCTCTAGATTTTTTATCGATTGCTACTGTTAGCAATCGGTAATTTCCTTTGTCTTTTACTCTCTTGGTAGCTGTCCTACTACGTCCAAGCCCCGTTCATAGAAGGGCCATACTTGTGGCAACAGATACAATTCTGTTGGTGATGCTTTCTTTATTAGGTCGTGTTTCTGACACGCTTGGCATGTTCAGATGAATTGTTCTGTCCCTCATAATTGTTGGCCAACAAATCCCTTGTCTGATGACCTTTGCCGCTACTATTCTTTGGTGCTTGATGTACACCGCAATACCCCTGGTGTATTTCTATTATCATTTTCTTCCCCTTCTGTTTTCGGAACGCACCTTAACAGAGGAGTTGTTACCCCACTTTTGTATAGCTGGCCATTTATCATTTTGTACTTCCATGCATTTCGTTCAAGTCTTTTGGCTTCTTTTTCATCATCGGGCATTATGCCGTTCAGTACGTATCTTATCGGCTTTTGCTAGTTCATCTTCCTCCTAATTGCGTGTGTGAGTTGGTCATCATCAACTTGCCTGTGAAACGAAGAAACGTTACGACTATGTTTAGTATTATTCAACCCCCTGAGCCTTGACCGTAGAAAGCAATGTGTTATCTGTCCGTTAAACGCCGAAAGAATAGACTATTCATCTCAAATTAAACTGAATTTTCGAGAGATCGAGAAAAGTCGACGGCAGCGAAACCTCGCGGCATGCTTTTGTTGTCCCTTAATTTGGCCATTACGAAGGAATCCCGTGTTCAACAGGTACTAGTGTATTTAGTCTCGCATTCGCGCAACTATAGCCATCTTATTATCTTTTTTTATATAAATCATTGTGTAAAAAAATATACTAACAAATTAAAGTTGAAGAAATTGTCAATGAAAACAGTATAAAATATATAATTATTTTATTATAGTGTTTGTGTGACCTTAACTTCTCTATCTGTACATTAAATATGTTTACATGTTATTAATAGGTGCTAATTTATATTTTTTAATGATAATTAACAGTGTAAATAAGTTTTCTAAACATGCTATGGGAGAATAAATCAATAATATAGCATACATTGCTCTGACCAATAGCTCCTCTTAGTTGAATTTAGATGATTTATTTACAGTAATATTGTAAATAGGCTTGTAGTTTGAAATGTGTGGCCCGTTTTTCGGCTGAAAAAAAGTGTGCAACCGTGATCATGCTTTTAGCAAATTTAATTTTGTTTTGCTTACATTCAGAAATTATGTATGTGACATGCAATCTATGTATAACGCAGATAATCCTATCATGATCCGTCAATCTACCGATTTTCCTTTATCAATATAATTTTTAATAAAAGGATGAATTGCTATATGAATTTTTACCAATGATGTCAGCCATACATATGTCTACTATGTGGCTAATTATTTGATATAATTAGTGCATACATTTTATACATACACACAACTATAAGTATTTATTTAGTGTCCAGAACACTCATGTTCAACTAAATCTGCATGTACAGGGTGTAAGCTATTGCATCTCTTTTTTTTATTTAACAATTACACCTCTCTACCATCTAAGGAGCAGGTTGGCATGCTAGAAGGGTCTAGAGTACCCTGTGTGCTTCTCCTTGCTGCTTAAGTTTCATATCCTACCGTTCAAATTGATTCTAGCTTTTTTGTCTCTTAGTAAATGAAAGGGCTAATATTCACCTGATGATGTGGCTCATCCTCGTGGAATATTGAGATTCCTTTTTTAATAGTTAAGATATCAATGATGTCAACTTTGTGATGCTAACTTTGCGTCATGGGCGCGCTCCATGGCAGCGTGCCAGCGTTGGGCTATAATGCAGCCGGCCCACCTCGATGTTGCGAGGGCATTTTTCATTTCCTTATGGGCTCCGTGTACTAATGGGCCTCAATAAGGCCGCCTCCGTGTTGTTACAGGCGCGGCGCCTCCGGAACATACTTTGCCAAAAACCTCCTCTTCCAAGCATGTTGGGGTCATGGAAACTGTTAATTTGTTCCGGAGGCATTGTCTTCAAGGATAATATTCAGGAATTCTAGATTTTTATCCCATGATTCATGAAAAGTGCTCAAGTGTCCTAGCTTTGTTTGTTGAAGAACTTCCTTGTTTTGTCGTATTCATAATATAAATACCAAAACATGTCAACATTATTGCATTAACTAATTATCATCTATTCATCTGCATGTTACATGTAGTAGTTATTGATTGTTATAGCTTGCTGTACCTCTTGACTTGTATTTACGGAGTACAATACATAAACATAATGTTGTCAGTATCAGCAAGCATGCTATGGCTGGGAGTACAATCTTTCTGATATTCTTCTTCTTGTTTACTGCAGAATATGATATCGTAATGCCGAAACTGGAGAAAATGGGCAATAGCGAGACTTAACTCTCCGGTGGACGAGTCGCGAGGGCCCTTCCAAGCAACGACGCGCGCCGCGATATGCTTCTTGTAGCTGGTCCATAGCTTGAAGCCAGGGAGGATAGTGTCTGTCGGCTCGTCGATGCTCTGCCATATCCCTACCTCTGTGCCGTCTGGAATTTGGAGCACCAACTTTCCCGTGTTCTGCAGCACAGCGGTAGCTCTGACTATGGCTCCAATATTGCCTCCAACGGCGACATAGTTTGTGGTGGTCCACATAGTTCGGCCTTTGGAATCAGATATCACGAGTTCAGAAGTGTCAGTTAAAGCTAGCTTTGCTGAAGGTGTGGTGATTGGTTGTCGCGGTTAATTAGCGATCAGACGTAGGTGGGATCCGGGATGTTGTTGTACCATATGCCAAGGTACAACAAGTTTGGGGTTGAGCACTTGAGTTGGCCAGGGAGAAGAAGCCGAGAGCAAAGACGCCGCCGTTCGATAAGAGATGTCGTCGGGGAACATCAGCGGTTTTGCCGGTGTTAGGCTATCATCGGATTGGCATAAAGAAATCAAGAACAAGAAGATGGCTGCATGCAGGGTAGTCATTCTTCTGTAATTTCTTTGTGAGTTGTGAACACTGAAGAACATAGTACTAACAGTGTGCTAGCTACATATAAATCAGAGAGTTAGATAGGGAATTGGCCAAACTTCTTGACGGTGGCAGTGTACACTACTATTGCTACGTATTTATATTTCCATGTTCCAGAACTTGGGTGATACTATTCTGGATTACTTGATTGAGAGTCGCTAGATGCTTTAAGCGACACACTGGTGGTGGTTATATGTCACCGTTGATATAGAAGACCCGTTTAATGATCAATGACTTTTTGGTTAACAGGGACCTTGACTGTTGCTGGTTAACAGGGCACCAATGGCAATGGCAGTTCAGTTAGACAAGTTATTAGTAGAGTACAACTAATTACTTGGAATTCGTTGAAGAAACTAATTAAGTATACAACTGTTTTGTATTGTTGTGGTTGTGCATCTCTCCACAAACAACCTTTTTCCTGCGTCTTTTCGCGGTGTTTTTCAGCCGGTGAAATTGGGATGGAAACAGCGGACGAGTTTCACTGGTCCCCGGCGCATAGGCTTGGAGGGAGTCGCTTGATATGGGCCGCTTGGTCTGGGGGAGTAGAAATCGGCCCGGCCCGTTTAACATTGATGAGCCGTGATTATAATGGGCCTCGGTGGATCCATCCGAGGCTACTGCGCATCGGTAGCTTGGTTGGTCCGCCGCTACAAAATGGAGTCGGCCGGAGAAAATCCCCTCTGCGAAGTAAAGGTTGGTGAGCCGGCGAATCCTTCGGTCTGTCGCTGAAAATGCCACTCTGTGACTGTGAGGGTGGTGGAGGAGTTCGAGCCAAGGAGAGGAAGAGCTCAGCTGAGGCGGCGGCTACTTCGGCGTGGAGGCACCACGTCGACTGGCTGAGGCGGAAGAGACGCGGCGCTAACCTGCCATTGCTCCGGCTCCGCATGGCGTCCTTGGCCCTTGACGCTTCCACTCGCCATTTGAAATATACTCCCTCCTTCCCTAAATGTTTAACACCGTTGATTTTTTTATACACGTTGACCATTCATTTTATTCAAAAACTTTTATGAAATAAGTAGAACTATAAAACATAAGATTATATTAAAAAATAAATCAAATGATAGGAGAATAATTAATACTTACGCAAATTTTTTGAATAACACGGTCAAATATATATAAAAAAGTTAACGACGTCAAAAATTTAGGGAAAGAGGGATATGTACTAATCGTAACCTTTGCCACTGTCTTTTGGCTAAACTAGTTTTGAGCACGTTGTCTGGTGTAGTTGAGACCCTGATTTCATCCCTATAAAAACAATGATAGTGCATATGTTAGATCCACCATGTATTATCGCTTGTTAGTCGCGCCTAGTGCAAAAGCATCAGATTCACAAATAATTGAGCCAAATTGCTTCTTTTAGAGATATTTTTACTATACATAGATTACGGAGATGTGAAATCCCAGTCTAATTATAGGATTTGAAAAAGGCAAATGCTTTGCACGCAGAAAATATGTGTGGCATAAACATCTACCGTCCATCTAGTACCGTGAGACTTATGTCATTGATAGAGCTACTGGTATTTTCTCCTGTTTGTTTGGCTCTAGAGGCCCTATGCGCAAAATACATAGGCTGAATTGGAGTTGAAAGTTCTGTGGTCTTGTTCTCCAGCATGAACACGACTGAAGACATGAGTGGTCTATTATTTGGATTATCTTGCACGCACAATAGGCCTATGTGGATGCATAGTAAAACTTCAGTGGGTGAGCAACTCTCAACAATGGATGAGTCCACCAAACTCATTGCCTTATCATCCTTCCATAAGTTCCATGCCTGAACCAATGGAATCGAGTCGATATAAATTCAGTATATTTAGTTTAGTTGTATGGAGATAGAGCATTCCACCATACTTACATAAGCTAACAAGTTGGGGAAGTCCGTCAGTGGAGGTAAGCTAATCTTGAAACCACTTACAATCTCCAAGAGTACAACACCGAAACTATATGTGTCAGACTTCACTGAAAAGGTGCCATCCATTGCATATTCAGGAGACATATACCCGCTGCTAAGCAATTTTAGCAATAAGTAACAAAAAATGTTCCAGTACCAGTAAATAAATATCATTGTAAGGACACATGTATCACTTACTATGTTCCAACAACTCGATTAGTGTTTGCTTCTTGCTGGCTGCCTCCAAAGATTCTTGCCATACCAAAATCTGAAATCTTAGGGCTCATTTCCGCATCCAACAAGATGTTGCTTGATTTGAGATCTCTATGAACTATAGTTAACCTTGAATCTTGGTGGAGATAAAGAAGACCTCTAGCTACACCTTTGATTATCTTGAACCTTGTTTGCCAATTAAGAATATTTTTACGTGTTGTATCTATCAACAATGGTATAAAATATTATTAGTAAGCATGCGGCCAAATTATCTCAGGATCACAAGGTGATTAAGTTTCTAAACAGTACCAAGAAGGAAGTAATCCAAGCTTTTATTGGGTAAGTATTCGTAAATAAGAAGCTTTTCATCCCCATGAATACAGCAACCAAGAAGCCTAACAAGATTTTTGTGCTGCAATTTGGCAATAAGAACCACTTCGTTTGTAAAATGCTCTACTCCCTGTGTGGAACCTTTACTGAGTCTTTTAACTGCAACTTCTTTGCCACCTTCCAACATACCCTGCATGATTGCATTATTTTAGAATGATCAAATGTTATAGGTTTCTTCACTGTTGATTGTCAGTGTAAATTGTTACCTTATAAACCTTGCCGAAACCTCCTTGTCCAAGCATGTTGGAATCACTGAAGTTGTTTGTTGCGGTGGCAATGTCTTCAAAATTAATACATGGGAATTCTTGATTCTGCTTGTACAGCTCATGAGAAGCTCTAAAGTACTTTCCTAGCATAGCTGTATATTGATTTTTGTTATTTCTCCTTTTACCTAATAGGAACAGCAATATTGTCAGTACAATTACAGGAGGACAACACAATACGAGTTGGTATTGAGTATTGACTCTTGCTGTACCTTTTGATTGCCATTTCCACACAAGGTATATGCATGTGAGTATCAGTAGACATGCTATAATGGGGACCACAACCTTGATTAGATATCTTTTCTTTGTGTTGGCTCCAGAAGTATGTCCTATTTTGAGAATGTAACAAACTTTCAGCATTTCTAAACCTTAGGTTGCAAGTTTATGTAAGGATGTTGCTTTTAATGCGATATGCAGGCTATCTAAGAGCTCTCTTGTCACCTCAGGGAAAGAAAAGGTAAGCATACCTGGAGAGTTGGCTAACCGGAGGTACAGGTTGTCCCCTGTGCTAGCCCTCGCCGTGTCGACAAGCTCTCCAATCCAAAGCAAGCACCTTGATTTATCGGCCGTGGTTCCGGAAGTGCCAGTTATGGTCATGCTAATGTAAGCATAGGCTGTGCACGAGCAGTTGTGGCTACACTCAGCCATGCACTCGTCGAAGCTTTTGTTTTGAATATGCAAGAATTTGTCGGGAACCTTCATTCCAGGCATGGTCACAAAATGGTTCCCATCTCCGCATATCAACTCTTGTATTCTCCGGCATCCTCTTGAAGAGATGGCAGTGTCAGGCTCAAATCCATCGAGGCACTGGCACCCCGGGACGGCCAACGTGAGATCACAATAGCTGAATGGGCCACATGAGTTGTACAGCTCACAGTAGACTGGGTGGTGATTGAACATTGTCCATGAAGATGAGCCATCATTCCAACTTAGGAACCTCAAGTTTCCCATGTAGTCAAGTGTGACATGTGCATATGGTGAGTCCTCAGAGGTTGTGAACGTTACATAAAACGATTCCCCTGTGTTTATGATATTTTGGTACATGAAATAGGTTGTGTTGCTCCCGTAAGCTGCGCCAGACACCTTGACACTATCAAGCACAATGGCGCGATAATATGGTGTTGTCCCATGCCAAATGAAGGCCTGGAAGTTTGAGCTGGGGTCGCCGCTGCAAGAGAAGTCACCGGTGGATGGGTCATCTAGGCCCTTCCAAGCGACGAGCCGTTCGACAACTTGTGCCTTGTAGTTCATCCTAAACTTCATGTTGGGAAGAAGGGTGTCTGTTGGGTGATCAAAGCTTTGCCATATGGTTGTATTGTTGGGTTGCTGAAGAACCAAGTTTCCTGAGTCGAGTAGCACTGCATAAGCTTTGTCGACTATGTCGTTGTTGGTTGTCCAAATAGTGCGGCCTCGGGAGTCTGACAGCACCATGCCAGAGCTGTTGGTGATGGCGAGGGTCGCCGATGAAGGGGTGGTGATTGGGTTGTCGCGGTTGGCGACCCACACGACGGTGCGCTGGGGGATGTTGTGGAACCAGATTCCAATGTATAGGCTCTTGCTGGAGTTGGATGGGGAGAAGAAGCCAAGAGCAAAGATGCCGCCCTTGGAAATGAGCATCTCGCCGGGGAAGAGTGGCTTTCCCAGCGTCAGCTGGTCATCGGTTTTGCATAGAGAAATTGAGAGTAGCAAGAGGAATATGAGAAAACAGACCATATTGCCTGTTAGCCTTTCTGCTTCGTTTGCTTGTAACGAGTTAAATATATCATACATTCATAATGCAGATATATATTGACTTTTGTAGTTGGAGTTCAATTCCATTGCTATCACAACATTTAAGGATTGGAGAAAGTACAAGATGGCTCAGAAAATTAGTCCTTATACAGACTAATAGATAGTGACGGTGAAGGACCGTGTCAAAAGTTCTGTATCTTTGATGACCGGGTCACCTGATCATGACGCTCCAAAGTCTTGTGACAATGCTTCACGAAACATGATGCTCCAAAGTCTTGTGACAATACTGCACCAAAAAACAGGATGCTTTTCAGGTTGGACTTTTAGAGTGGCCCTGTTTAGTTCCTAAAAAGTTTTTTTTTCCAAAGACATCACATTGAATCTTTCGACATATATATATATATGGAATATTAAATAAAGTTGAAAAGAAAAACTAATTGCACAGTTGGCATGAAAATTGCGAAACGAATCTTTTGATAAATGCTACAGTAACTCACATGTGCTAATGACGGCGTAATTAGACTTAATAGATTCATCTCGCGGTTTTCTGACACCCTATGTAATTAGCTTTTTAATTAGTAGCCAAAATAGTCTGACATTCAGTCAAAATGTGAAACCCAAATCTAAAATTTTTTGCAACTAAACAAGTCCTCAGGGGCCACAGCCCACGAGACAGGCGAAAGCGAAACCTCGCGTGTCCAAGTTATCTGGTGCATAGTCATCCACAAATGAGTTATTGGAATCGCGCAGATAGCCGGGAGCATCTTGCATTGAACGTCATCTGATCATCCTATCGATAACACCTTGTCTCATTCAAGAAACCGGCGTGCATGAGTGCATCAGGCATTGATCGTTGTCGCCTCTCTACGGCGCAGTCAGGCAGTC
Source organism: Leersia perrieri (assembly GCA_000325765.3). Lineage (NCBI taxonomy): Eukaryota > Viridiplantae > Streptophyta > Magnoliopsida > Poales > Poaceae > Leersia > Leersia perrieri. The sequence continues at coordinate 20,467,460 of CM002482.1, forward strand.
AGCCTCAGCCATGGCACCTCCTCGGGGATCAAAGTCATTAAGCCATTGGGTTGTAAATGGGCCATGGGGCCCACGAGTGCTCCGATGGGCCGTTTCACCCGAGGCTTTTCGAAGCCGCCGCATGCGCCTCACGGTCTCAGGCCGTCGGAGACCCGATGACCCGAGGACGAGGAGCAGGGAAGCCGGCGGCGGACCAACGCGAGAAGTTGATTCGTCCGGTCCGCTGCTGCAGATGCAGCCGGGACGCTGCATTTTTTTTTCTCGAATACGCAGTTGCGTATCTTTGTATTAAGAGTAGGAGTAAGCCATCCCGGCAAAGTTACAGAGTCACTACACAAAACAGGAAAAATAAAAAGAACAGAACAGATTCAGCTAAGCCGACTACTCGCGACATCCATTTGCGACCAAGGAGAAGGGAGGGACGCGATTAGAAGTTTGCGTCCGCTTGCCGCCAGAGGGTGGCCTCCTCCGCCGCAGCGGCGGCGACTTCACGCATGGACTTGGAGACGCCATCGAAGACGCGACGGTTCCTCTCCTTCCAGATTGACCAAGCAATTAGGATGACCACAGTGTCGTAACCACGGCGAGAGATGGAAGGCACCGTCTTCCTAGAATCATCCCACCAAGACATGAAATTGGTTGCATTGGCAGGGAAGCAATTGGTAAGGCCGATAGAGGCCGGGACGCTGCAGGCTTGCGCATCCTCGGAGGTGGAGCAGCAGCGGCAGGCTGAGGGTCAGTCGATGCAGTCCTGCATCCATCTCTGCCTTTCTACAGTTTCCTAAGGAGGTTCAGGAGTCCGGACCTTGCGCCAAGGCTCCCTTGCCACCTCAAACGTCACTTGAGTGAAGGTATTAATACTACTATCGATTCAATGAAAGTGATACATAGATTTATCTATACATGTATTATCTTCTCTTTCTTTTCCCACTAATAGCAATCATATTTCCACTCGGACAATTTCATATTTCCACTTGGACAATTTCATTTCCCACTAATTCCCATGTTCTTGCACAATTGATCAACTGGTGAATTTCATAACCAGAATTCTTTAAATTAAACATCTAACGTCCTTGTACTGTGGTTGGACTCATGCTATACACAGACTTGTTGACATATATTACCCCTTCAGCCATGTAGAGTATTCCTTTGCACAGAGTATGCAGGTTGCTTAGGATTAGGAACTGTTGTGGCCCCATTCTCGAACATGGCCACAACTGATGACATGAGTGGTCTAGCATTTTGGTCTTTCTGAACACATGACATAACAGTCCTACATGGATACGGAGCAGAAGCTCATTAAGTGAATAGCAGTCCTGAACCATGTATTGCCCGTGTTTGATAAAGCTTGGTTTAAAATTCCAACTTTTGGGGAATTTTGAATCACAGCTTAATTAGCAGTTACTTAATGAAACTGATGATGAATTGATGACAGAAGGATGTTACGATTGTTTTGGAGTGTACAGTCTTTGGAAGACCACATTTTCTAGTATTAATTTTAATACCTTCATGTTAACGGACCTTCTCAGGAACTGTAACAAAAACTTATATATAAAAGGGTAAGGTCTGCCACTTGTTTCTAATAATTTATGGAAAATCACAATCTAAATACAGGACTGGTAAAAAAACCACTTTGCATGCAGGAAATATTTAACAAAAAAAATCTACCGCCCCTCTAATACCGTGAGACTCATGCCATTGGTAGAGCTACCGGTATTTTCTCCTGTTGTTTGTTTAGCTTCAGATGCCCTATGTGCAAAATAAACAGGTTGTATTGGAGCTGAAAGTGCTGTGGTTTCATTCTCCAACATAGACACAACAGACGACATGAGTGGCCTTTTATTTGGGTTATCTTGCACACACAACAGGCCTATGTGGATACATAGCAAAACTTCTGTTGGTGAACAAGTCTCAACAATGGATGAATCCACCAAATTCATGGCCTTATTATCCTTCCATAAGCTCCATGCCTGTGCAGTATAGTTTTAATATAAAATCAGTGCAGTATAGTTTTAATATAAATCAGTGCAGTATAGTTTTAATATATGGAGAGAGAGCATTTTGTGTTACTTACATAAGCTAACAGGTTGGAAAAGTCTGGCATCCGAGGTAAGCTAATCTTTAGACCACTTACAATCTCCAAGAGTATTACACCATAGCTATATATGTCGGACTTGGCTGAAAAGATGCCATCCATTGCATATTCCGGAGACATGTAACCACTGCGGAGCAATTTTAAGTAATAAGTAACAAAATGGTTTCCAGTAAATAGATATCCAGTAAATAGATATAACTGTAATGATAATACATGAACCACCTACTATGTTCCAACAACTCGGTTAGTATTTGCCTCTTGCTGGTTGCCACCAAAGATTCTTGCCATACCAAAATCAGATATCTTAGGGCTCATATCCACGTCCAACAAAATGTTGCTTGATTTGAGATCTCTATGGACTATAGTTAACCTTGAATCTTGTTGGAGATAAAGAAGCCCTCTAGCTACTCCTTTGATTATCTTGAACCTTGTTGGCCAATCAAGAATATATTTACTTGCAGGATCTATCGAGAATGTTATACATATCTATTAGTAAAGCATGCAACCAGGTTCATTTGGCCTATATATATAAGTTTCTGAATAGTACCAAAAATGAAAGAATCCAAGCTTTTGTTTGGCATGTATTCATACATTAGCAGCTTCTCATCTCCATGTATGCAACAACCAAGAAGTTTAACGAGGTTCCTGTGCTGTAGTTTGGCAATTAAAACAACTTCATTTCTGAACTCTTCTACTCCTTGTCCAGAACCTTTGCTAAGCCTTTTAATTGCCACTTCTTTGTTATCGTCCAACATGCCCTGCATAGATTAAGCACTTCAGTTTTTTTGTTAGGAAAGTTCATCATCCATAAATGAGTGATGTATATTATTCTTGAAAAGGTATTGTGAGGTACCACAATTTAATGCTAATCTGTGTTATTTCTAGTACAATTAAAAAAAACTATTTGTAAATCGAAGGGTACAGTGTAATAGTTTGTGTCCTACTGTAGTTTTCAATGTAGAGTTTTCTTTCTACCTTGTAGACCTTCCCGAAACCTCCTTGTCCAAGCATGTTGTCATCAGAAAAATTATTTGTTGCAGCAGCAATATCTCCAAAATTGACAAATGGGAGTTCTAAATTGTCATCACCAAGTTCGTTTGATGCACTCGAGAAGCCTAGCAGCCTTTTCTTATGGGCAACCTTATTCTGAAGTTTGCCTGACAGGAATATCGATCGTGTTTATCGGTATTAACACTAGTACTATAAGAAGATAAGCTGTGGACAGTGAAGTGCTCTGTAATTACCTCTGCATTTGCATAACCAAACAACGAATATGCTCGCCAGCAAAATCGAACATGCTGCTGTAACTGGGAGCAAAATTTTTTTCACAGACCTCTTCTTGTTGTTAACTGGGAAAAAATTATTTCACATAAAGTAAGTACGAAGTAACACTTATCAGGCAAATGATGATTGTGTGCAATTCGGGGCTCTCGTGCTGCCTACCTAGTTCAGACCTTGCCAGTCTCAGAAACAGGTCCTGCCCATTGTCGACATACCGAACGTCAACAATGTCACCGATCCACATGACGCAGCCGCTGCCACCGCCGCCTCCTCGAATATCCGCCGCCGCGTACGCCACGCAGGAACAATTGGCCAAGCACCACGCCCTGCACTCATCAAGCGTAGCGCCCATGTCCACCGCGGCGTAGTCCGTGTCAGGTAGCTTCACGCCGCGCACCGGCACGAACCCGTCCGTGGTGCTCCCGTTGCCGCAATCCAGCGGCGCGTTACGCCGGCAACCAGCGGAGGTCTCCCTCATGGACCATTTGAAGGGGAACACCGGGCTAAACCCCACCATGCAGCTGCAGAAAAGCGTCGACGCGGTGTTGACGTTGCACAGCCCGAACGCGCCGCACTTGGCGTAGTCGTCGCACACGTCGCGCGGCGACCGCACGAAGATGTTCCACACCCGGCTGCTCGGATCCCACACGAGGCGCTGTACCACGCCGAACTCGTTCATCACGAGGCGTGACAAGGGCGCCGCTGCGCTGGGCGTGACGGCGTCGAACACGTAGGCGATCTCGTCGGGCTTGACCACCACCCGTGTCGTGAACATGGAAGAGTAGGACCCCATCTCCGGGATGCCGCTGAACCACAGCCCGTTCCACGGCCCAGATCGGTACTTCTTGCCGTTGCCGTTGCCACGACGCAAAACGGTCTCCGGTAACCCCTTGTTTTCCAGCACGCTGCGGTAGTCTCCCGTCGCCGGGTCGCTCGGCGATCGCCACGACGTGAGAGGCCACACGGCGCCGGTCTGTGGGTTCCTGCCGAGCCTCATGCCGGCGAGCAGTGTGTTCGACGGGTGATCGAACGACTGCCAGAGGACGGCGGCGCTGCTCTGGTCGCGCACGACGAGATTTCCGGTCTCAAGTAGCTGTGCCACCGCCGATGATGGCGTGCCAGTCGTGTTCGAAGACCAGGCAGCCTGGCCGGAGCCGTCGAGAAAAAGAAGAAGAACTCCCGTGCCGTCGATAGCCAGTACGCCGGTGGTGTTGTTCACTGGGGTGTCACGGTTGTTGGCCACCCAGACGACGGCGTCGGCGGACTCGGAGAACCATATGCCGAGGTATCTCCTGCTCGGCGAGCCGGGTGAGAAGAACCCCAGAGTGAAGGTGCCACCGGCTGAGACGAGCGTATTGCCGTCGGTGAGGTTGCGGCCATTGCTCAACGTGTCCGATGCAACGCCGGCGGCAGCGGTTGCGAGAGAAAGGACCACCACGGAGAAAAGGAAGATGCAGAGGTGAAAAATGATGCCGATTGCTGCTTCCATAACGGCTGAATTTTTCTTGTGTGCCCTTTGGCCAAAATTGAAGGGGTAGGCGTCAATATAGGCCTAAACGAATTACGGGCAAACATATATATTCTTTTTTGTTTGATGTTGCCAGAGGTACTATACGACAGCTACATGCATCTATGACTACTTCAAATGGTCGTATACGCCACCCTCGTCACTGCATATTGTATGACTGGTTTTAGCGTCCATGAGAAGGTACTGTTGCAACTTTTAAGTGGTGCAAACTGCAAGACTGTCCAGGTCCACCGTCAACATATGATGCATGACTGCACACTAGCGTGTCAAACAAAATTACGTGCATAATTCATCGATCATCCCTTTTCGTATTGTCTAGACGTAGCCCCATCCTACAGAAAATGTATATTCACAATTAAAAAGTAATGTACGATAGAACTTTCATATACGTGTCACTTATTCGTAGTTTAAAAGACAACTATAGAAAAAATTGTGATGAATAAACCCTAACATTAAAATCAAAAGAGATTTCTCTTCTACTGATCCTAATTTACATGACCTACATAATATCTCCATATTCCTTCGAGTATGTTTCTAGGCTTATTTACTTGGCATACTTATTGCCATGGGATTTGTCTAGTTTTGACGTCTGGGGAGGGTTGTTGCTATTTAGTTATTGTTCATCCACCCAATAGCTATTGTTCACAGTAAATGACATTTGAGGCCTACTGCCCTCAGACCCACATTTTAGCCACATCTGTAGAGGGAAGTAATTGCAGAGGATCTGCTTCCCATCAGGAAATAACATGCGTTGACTTGATCAGGTTTTGGTCGTTGTGTTGCTTGTGTCGATAATCTTCGAGGTCGATCCATGTGCACATGAGTGGGTTGCCCTACGAACCCGTCCAATGTGTTGAGATCGGGCTCTCTCAGGGTTTTGAGAATTAACGTACACAAGGATTAGTCCTCACTTCTCCCTAATGCCTCCTCCTCCTTTTATTTCCACTAGTGGGACTCGGAAGCAATCCAAATAAGGTTAGTTTGTTAACATATCTCTTTCTTTCGTGTTCGTAAATGAAACATGGTGAAATTTATCTCCTCCCCTATTGTCTCGGCAATACACTGGTATGATCAACCAACATTCTCCTTTTGATCGTGAGGCTAACTGATGAGTATGCTCCTCAACCATGAAGCTAACGGATGAGTCCACTAAGTCCCAACGTGACGTGTCACAATAACATTATGTACTTGAATAAACTTTAACTTAGTTTAGCGGGTGCTCGTTGAAACTTATGTCCTCTCATTCAGGATCTTAGTCAAAGGCTTTAACTTACACTTGTGCTGACTAGCAACATAATCTTCAACTGAATTTAATATTATATACCTTTGAATGTGGATCTGCGAGCAGACGCTCAACTTTAATAATTCAATCTTGTGTGTCTTTCACCACGTAGTATCAAAGTGTTTGACAGAGACATGATTTGTTGTTACTCGGATAGAAAGTATGTTTTATCATCACACGGTTTAATTTATTACGCAGTATAGTGAGTGGCTCAAAAATATTTTATGCCACTCTTAGTATGGAAAATATGCTTAATTCATATGGTTTACTCAAATATTTTAGCCACAAATCAAACTGCAATGTCAACAAAAGCTCACACTGTCAACAAAAGTCTTCCATGGCTTCCGTTCCCCAGCGTCGTCCCCAGCCCTCGATTTGCCAGGAATCTCTCACTGCGTCGCCGCCGCATCGCCCATTATCGCCGCCGCCTGCCGTCGGGGTCCGTGCGGAGGTGGACCGGTCGCATCGCCGTCGCCTGCCGTTGGGTGCAGTCGTCATCGCCGCAGTAGGTAGCGAGAGCCGAGAGGAATGCGGTGGGGTGGAGAATGCAGTGGCCAGTGGGGCTGATTTGAGTAGTCCTAGTGTATTTTAGGGGCCTTTGTGTATAACCGTGGATTTACCTATAAATTCAATGATGTCGAGGGCTGAAATAGAAACACAAAGGGCTGAAATAAAAAATTTCTTTGTCAGACCTGAGGATACTCTGCACTGTAAGAGTTGTGTCCTATCTGTGGCTTCATCTACGTGGAAGCTTTTCTTTTTCACAGGGATACGGCCAGGCGTTGCCCTGATTGTTAAAGGCCTAAGCCTAGGCGGCCATACGTACGTTGATGATCCCCTGGAGTAATGAAACTGAAGGTCAAGGAAGCAACGTATGGTCCATACTTTTCTTTCTGTTAGGAGTAAGTCGAGAATTCCAGATAACGTACAAAGAAAAAACCCGATGCTTCTACATCAGAGACCCCAGCGCACCAAGTCCATGTCAGACAACGGATGAAGACCGCAGTTAATTACGTGCTAGACTCAGCACAGTAGTTCCAGGATAGGTTTTAAGTGAGAGAGTGAAACCTCCTAGAATTTTAGAATTCGTGTCGACTGGTGTGTAACCGCGTGGCCATGGACTGTGGCAAGGAGTAACTGTGTGGCCGTGGACCGTAGTGAGGAAAAAACGACAGACATTTCGCGGGCACGAGACCGCATAAAACGACGCAGCGCCAATCGCAGGCTTTGCATCCGGCGTCTGCTATTGCCAAAATAAATAAGTTCACTTGGGTCCCTCGTGCTGATATGGAGTTCCAAAATTGGCCTCCGATCATAATATCAGATCCTAATCTTACAAAACATGTTTAACTAAGATCATAAGGCAGTATTGATGTATGGTTTTACTGACATGACATTTAATCAGCAAAACAAAACTTTAAAGCATCGTGGGATCCACATCATCTGTCAGTCAAACGGAGAAAGATAAAAAACATCCCGCTCGTGCTTACAGCAGGTAAGTCAATGTTGTGAACTTTTGTGATGCTAATTTGCTAGCTTTGCGTCGTCATTGGTGCGCTCCATGGCCGCGTTGGGCTGTAAAACATACGGCCCATTTCGATGATGTGGAGGCTCGTTTATTTTCTTATGGGCTTTGCGGATTAAATCGTGAGATTGTTAATGGACTGATGGGCCGCAACGAGGCCGCCTCCGTGGAGTAGAGAGAGCACCGAGCCGGCCTAGGCGATTCGTCCGGTAAATCCGACCGGCCACTGCAACTGCGAGTCTGCGACATCGCGCGGCGAGGCGGGAGAGCAACCGGCGGCGGCGGCCAGAATGGGGGAGCCCGGATCGGGCGGCGTCAACAGGTGGTGGCGCCGCGAGCTCAGGGAGCAGACGGCATCACGGAAACGTGGCAGGCTAGGTTTTCCCCTCCCACTTCTGCGTTTTTTGCCCTAAACCTCGGATTTTTCGATGCGGCTTGACTTGATCCAGCTCCGTTCGGTAAGCCTATTTATGACATTGACAGTGGAGGAGCAGTGCGGCGGACCAGCTGCAGGAGCGCCGGAGAGGTGGCGGCGGCGCGCGCCGGGGAGTTGCAGACGGTATCCACCCAGCAGCTTGGCAGGCAAGGTTTAACTCCTTTTTCGCCCCAAATCTCCTAATTTTGTTCTAATTTCGGGATCTGAGAAATTACGAATGCCACCTCACTCGTATTATTACGTAAATACCACGATACCTCAAACGGCTCAAAGTATCATGGTACCTTGATGTATCACGATACCTAGAGTTATCAGTTGGTATCATGATATTATGATACTCATGTGTCGCAATACTAGTAAGTACCATTATACTTTTAAGTATGATAATACTAGTAGGTACAATGATCATGTCGATGTATCATGATGCTAGTAGGTACCATGACCCTTTAAGTATCATGATACTACTTGGTACAACAACCATGATTCCTCGAGGTATCATATCATATCTATCATGATACTAGTGGGTTGTATGATCTTGCTTCAAGGTACCATGATACTATAGTAGTTATCATGTATCATAATACATCAAGTTGTCGATGTATTGTGAAGATATACCATTGAAAAATTACAATATATCATGATATCATAAGGTATCATCGAAGTATATCATATTGCATTAAGATCTCTCCTCAGCACACTACTAGATGGCCCAATTGTTTAGCGCTCAACCCAACAAAAGTCATGCGACAAGCTGCCAGGCCGACATCCCCCAACCGACTGGCGGATGCGCATGAATTTTGCTAGGCACAACCATGCAACTTTGCCCAAGGAGCAGTGTGGTAAGGCTCATGTTGTTCACAATTGATCAATCGGTGAATTTTACAACCAGAATTCTTGAAATTAAACATCTAACGTCCTTGTATTGTGGTAAGGCTCATGTTGTTCACAGACTTGTCAGCTTCTTCTCTTGCCTCGTCAGCCATGTAATTCCTTTTTACAAAATATGCAGGTTGCTTAGGAGTAGGAATGGTTGTGACCTCGTTCTCTAGCATGGCCACAACTGATGACATGAGTGGTCTAGCATCGGGGTCATCCTGAACACATAACAGCCCAACATGGATACAGAGCAAAAACTCATTAAGCGAACCACACTCCAGAATAATTGAGTCCACGAAATCCTCTGCCTTTCCATCATTCCACAAGCTCCATGCCTGAACCAAAACAATAAAGTTCCTAGTTAGTGCAGTATTTCTAGCTATTGAAATTTTACGCATTTCAATATTTGATAGCACCTACACAGGCTATAAGGTTTGGAAAATCCATTATTAGGTGAGGTGAGCTGATCTTAGAGCCACTTATAAGTTCCAGGACTAAAACACCGAAGCTGTAGGTATCAGTCTTGACAGAGAAGATGCCTTCCATAGCATATTCAGGAGACATGTATCCACTGTTTGAATCATATCACAAACGAGTGTGAGTAATTCAAATGTGCTGAAATATGTAAAAGTTCGTATTGCAAACACAAGGACAAGAGTTACTCACTATGTCCCAACTACATGCTTAGTGTTTGCTTGATGCTGGTTGCCACCAAAGATCCTTGCCATACCAAAATCTGATATTTTGGGGCTCATTACCTCATCCAATAAAACATTGCTGGCCTTGAGATCTCTGTGAATTATTTTCATCCTTGAATCCTGGTGGAGATAAACAAGTCCTCTAGCTACTCCTTTGATTATGTTGAACCGTGTTTAACAATCAAGCATAGACCTTTTTGAATCATCTGGCATGAACAGTACTTATAGTTGTTCAGGCATAACCCTTTTTGATAACCCTTTCTAAGTGATAAAGGAAAAAAATGCGTATATGTTTAGGAAATACCAAAAAGGAAGTAATCCAAGCTTTTGTTGGATAAGTATTCATATATAAGAAGCTTTTCGTCTCCATGAATGCAGCAACCAAGAAGCCTGACTAGATTCTTGTGCTGCAATTTGGCAGTAAGGGCCACTTCATTTGTAAAATGCTCTACCCCCTGTGTGGAACCTGCACCGAGTCTTTTAACAGCAACTTCTTTGCCACCTACCAACTTGCCCTGTGTAATAGTGTCAGTTTAACAGGATAAAATATTATAGGTTTCTCCATTGCAGTGGTCGTCAGTGTAAATCGTTACCTTATAAACCTTACCGAAGCCTCCTTTTCCAAGCATGTTGGAATCACTAAAATTGTTTGTTGCAGTGGCAACGTCTTTAAAATTGACATATGGAAATTCTGGGTTTTTCTCAAATAGTTCATGAGAATTTGAAAAGATTCGTAAAACTGCTCTCTTCTGATTTTCATTATTTTTCCATTTGCCTATAAGAATATCAGTATGATCAATACAATTACAAGACACATACTATGAGGTGGTATTGAGTATTGATTGTTTTACCATTTGATTGCCATTTCATGACAAGGTATATGCCTATAAATATCAGCAGGCATGCTATTATTATAACTGAGGCTACAACCAATAATAGATATCTATTCTGTCTGTTGTCTTCAGAAGTGTGTCCAATCAAAAGGAGGGAACAAATTTTCAGAACTTATAGACCACGTTGCAAATGTATGCACAGTTATTGCTGTTAATTCCACATGCAGGACTATCTAAGGGCTCTGTTGTCACATGCAGGGAAAGAAAAGGTGTGTGTACCACGAGAGTCGGACAACCGGAGGTACAGGTTGGAACCACCACTGTACCTCGTCATGTCATCAAGCACGCCGGTCCAAAGCAAGCACCTTGAGTGGTCGGCTGTGGTGCCGTCTATGCTAAAATTGGCATAAGCGTAAGCAATGCATGAACAATTGCGGCGGCACTGAGCCGCGCACTCATCGAAGCTTCTATTCCTAACTTGCAAGAACTTGTCTGGGACTTTCATTTTGTACATGGTCACAAAATGGTCCCCATATCCGCATCTCAACTGCTGCTTTCTTCGGCATCCTCTTGAAGAGTTTGAGCTATCTGGCTCAAACCCATCGAGGCACTGGCAGCTTGGGGTATCTAATGTGAAGTCGCAGTAGCTGAATGGGCCACATGCCGTGTAGAGTTCACAGTTGGAGACCAGCTGACCGATATCTGTCCATGACGATGAGCTGTCGTTCCACCTTAGGCGCCTCACGGCACCCTTGTAGTCAAGTATATGCCACACATATGGTGAACCATCAGAGGCCGTGTACATAATATAGAACTCGTCCTCTGTGTTCACAATTGTTCGGTACATGAAAGCGCCCGTGCTATTCCAGTATACTCCTCCGGATATGGACTCATTGTCAAGCATAATAAATCGGCAATAAGGCCTGTTTCCATGCCAGAGGAAGAACTGAAGATTTGAGTTAGGGTCGCCGCTCAAGGAGAAGTTCCCAGTGGATGGGTCATTTGGGCTCATCCAAGCAACAAATCGCATGTTGACTTGTGCCTTGTAATCAACTAGAAATTTCATATTTGGTAGAAGGGTGTCGGTTGGATGATCAAAGCTTTGCCATATGGTTGTACTGTTTGGCAGCTGGATAACCAAGTTCCCTGTGTCGAGCAGCACTGCGTAAGCTCCATGGTGATACTGCTCGTCGTAGTCCAAAAAATGTGGCCTTTGGAATCTGACAAGACAAAGTTAGAACTGGTACTGATGGTGAGCATCGGGGATGTACCTGCAGTGGGGATGTACCTGCAGTGATAGGGTTGTCACGGTTGGCGACCCAAACATATGTGCGCTCTGGGATGCTATGGTACCATATGCCGAGGAATAAGCTCTGGTTGGACGTGGCCAGGGAGAAGAAGCCGAGCGCAAAGACCCCGCTCTTGGAAACGAGCAAGTCACCGGGGTGGAGCGGCCTTGCTTTCGTGAGCTGATCTTCGCACTTGCAGAAAGAGATGAGTAGCAAGCAGATGAGAAAGTGGAGGCATGCCATATTCAGCTTGCCTACACTTCGATTGTCTGTGAAGTTGAAGAAAAAGCTTGCCTTATCCCATTTCCTTGGACTATTATTACTGATGCACACAGGACTCCCCTTTGGTGACTGGTGAGTCTTGATCACAGTTAAAACCAAAGGATTCCCCTTGGTGACTGGTGCTTGGTGACTGGTGAGTCTTGATCACAGACTTGTCTGTCCGACTGTGACGGTGTGACTGAATCTTGGTGAGACTGAAAAATGTTGTGAAATCAGACTGAACCTTTGGAGAGACCGAGAATAGTTGCAAAATCAGACTGAGCCTATTTACAGCAACCTTTCTACCATTAGGTAGCTTTCCCTGATGAATGTAAAAAACCAGACATTATAGTGCAGACTTTGCATTTCAAGATTTATAGTAAACTTAGCTTGTGTGCATAAAGGTGACAAATAAAATTGTTGATAAAGGGCATACCTGATTGACAATGCCAAAACCACATCTACCAATGATGTTACTCTCACAGAAATTCCCTGTAGCCTCCTTCACACTAGACAGATAGACTAATGGGGCAACCAGAGCAGGATTAGGACGAACATGAGCAGCTGCTGCAGCTGGAACGATCCGATTATCATCTAGTGGAAGTATATAAGTCAAAACACACACATTATGAAACGGAGAGAGTATACATGGATTATGGATTGGCACTTGGAGGTTGCAACTGACTTGGCCATCGTCCATTTATTGGCAAGAGGGAATCTACAACTGCGGTGTTCGCCAGCAACTGTACAATTGTTTTTTTGTCCAAGAATAATTAAATTCTGGACAGGAGTTAGTTGATTATCTCTTAATACTTATTGATACTAAGCTCCTTCTTAGTATCCCATTCTTTGCTCCTTAGAAAGAATAATAATTGTATACGTACCACAGGTAGCTTAACTGTCATCTAGCTACTCGTTTTGACATTTTGCTTTTAACGTTTGGCCATTCGTTTTATTTAAAAAATTATAAAAATATTATTTATTTTGTTTGTAACTTACTTTATTATCAAAATTACTTTAAGCATGACTTATTATTTTTTATATTTATACTAAATATTTGAATAAGACGAATGGTCAAACGTTGTAAGCAAAAAGTCAAAACTCTTAAATTATAAAACAGAAGTAGTGTTATATATACGTCTTCCGGGTAATTGTAGCCAACATCCGATAAATTGTTTACCCCTCTTGGAACATCTGAATGGGTAGTTGTAGATCATCATAATTTTCTATGGGGATTCATCTAAAAACTGTAGCAAACAATAGTATTTTATGTGTCTTCTAGGAGCTAATCTGAACCATCAAATCAAAACATGGACAGTCCAGATTGTATGCAGTCACTACACTGAAGTTGCAGTACCAAATTCAGCCGATCTAGAGATCACATAGTCCCATTGCACTTTTAAACTGGGACTAAAAATGGTTTTCAGTCCTGGTTCCTATTTAAACTGAAACTATTGTGGATTTTGGCCAACCTAGCAAAGATGGTTTCTTCATAGTGTCTCAATCACATGCTGACGTAGGAGTCTCGGCTTGGAAAATACTCTCTCTAGCTCAAAAATAATTAATACGTCATTAAAAAACAACTTTGACTATATTTTTCTATTATAACACATATAGAAATATATAAACAAACATATAATTTTATTGAAGTACTTTTCGAGATGAATCTATACAAACGGTCTCCATATTGTTAAAATAAATATTTTAAAGATTATTCATAGTTAAAATTTGACTATAGTCTTATCCAAAACATCAATTATTATAAAACTGTAGGGAGTAGCATGATGCTCGAAGCCATAGCTCAGAGAGCCTGTCTTTTTTGCAAATACGCAAAGATTTGAGTATCTCAAGCAAGGACGGTTTTGTACACCTCTAACCTCTTTGACATTGTCTTTAGTCTATGTGCCACTCGACTGTACCATGAGCCTCGCATTGCAAATGTTCCTAAAAGGCAAAGGACTTTCCCAGCCTATTAGGCCTCCTTCAATGGATATCTATAAGGTATTTATAAGCTATCTTATATGATATTTTAATAGAAGAGAGATAAAAACTATCTCTTAATCAAGAGATAGTCTCTTGCATACACTTCAATATCAGGTGAGGATGACTTGTGGGATCATTTATATTATGAACTATTTACTAAGAGTTAGACCATTTGAGAAGTTGTCTTTTAAAGTAGAGTAAATTGCACAAAATCGCGAGTTTTATGGTACAAGTTTCATAAAACCACAGTAGTTTTGGAACGTGACACATAGCTCCAGGTATGTTGGTGTTAGTGTTTCACAAAACCACACAATAAAAATTCCATCCAATGTGACATTGGTAAAAAAAAATTATTTGATCCGTCATATTTATGTAAGCATATAAGAGTTTTATCTGACATGTCATATCAAACATATGAGTTTTAATGCCCATGTTAAATTTTAGTAGAATTTGTTAAGTGTGTGATTTTGTGAAATATTAGTATCAGAATACCTAGGGTTATGTTACACATATTAAAACCCCTATGGTTTTGTAAAACTTGTACCATAAAATATGTGATTATGTGTAATTTATTCTTTAAAATACTTAGAGATGTAAGCTATCTCTAATGTTGGAGGAGGCCTTACATGGGCCAAAAAATCTGGCCATCCATGGGAGCTTTAGGATGTGTTTGGTAGGCTGCATACAGCCTCATCTAGGATGGACGCATACAAGTGGTCTTTGTTTGGTTGGTTGGACCGCTTTATGAGTCCAGCTCTTACGGTGCAGAAAGGAATCGTGTGTCTAGCTGAACAGAAACAGAATCCACCGCGTTCCAATCGAGCCTGGCCCAAGTTATGTGAAGCAGTTCTTTATTTTACATTGGGTCAAGTTCAAAACCAAACAAGTCTCGTAAGACCTCGGCTAGGCAAATACAATCACCAAACAACAAAACGTTTCTTATGTTATGCAGGGTGAGTTCAGCCAGGTTGAATGCTATTACCAATCAGGTCGGACGACCCCATGCCAGGAAACAAACACACCAAATAAAGCGTTTTTGCGATAGATTCATCTCGTACTGGCTCATCCATACCATCCGAAGTTCCCTGGACAATCAAGGAAGAAGGACTCCTTGACAAGGAAGGGAAGCTGGGCAGTCGGCCATGGACGTTGAGCCGGTTAGCAGATTCCTGTTTTTTACTGACTGATAAATCATTAAACCACGTTTCTACTGATGCTGCAACATCAAAATATACTAACAATATAGGTCCTCTTTAAATTGTAGGATTGCAAAAATGGAGAAATAGGAAAAATGTTGGATTTTGACAGGAATGCAAATGCAAAAGTGAGCATTGCAAAACACCGAAAAATACAAGAATAGCTTATTAATATGACCGCAAGAAAAGCGCAGAAATTAGATGAGAAAGATAGACTCTTAGAAAAATTTCCAAAAGATTGGAGCGCTTATTTTTCCTCCAAAACTTACATGTAAAAAGACATTCCATAAGATTTTCATGGAATTTAGGAATCTCCGATCCTTGCTCTTAAAAAGCTAAATAGGAAATTTCCTATAGAATTTGAGTCCTAAAATTCCTCCATAATTTTTTGATCCAAAGGGGCTACATAGTTTAGCACATTTTCCTTGGTGACCGAAAGAAAACCACAGTTTTTAAGTGGTGCATTGTGTCAACGGCTGGTATCCGTAGACGGGGTATGTATAAGACGGGGAACGTTGGCGTAAGGACTATAGTAATACAACAGGATGCTACTCTAAGACAAGGATTTTTATATTGGTTCAGGCCCTCGGAAGGTAATACCCTACTCCAGTTTATATGAGATTGCTGAGGGGGATTCCCCGAGTACAGAGTATAATATGTGGAAGGCTAGATGTTGACGAGATCGTACTCGGAAGGCCCGAAAGATGATCTCGTTGACTTTGGTGGCTAACAACTACTGGAACAGCTTCGGTTTCTCCTCTGACTTGATCGATCTGCTCGTACCTATGGGGGTGGCAATCCTTTTATACCGTGGGTTCCCTGCAGTCCCCGAACAGGACTCCGATTAAGAATCACGCACGATTAGGAAAGTCCCTATCCCATATGAATAGGATTCCGTCTTGTTTCCTTAACTGTATCGCGGGCCTTCGTATTATTCCGTATGTCTTGGTCTTCTTTCCTTATCCGTACAGGTATACCTTTCTATTGTACTCCGTATTTCCGGGTAACGAGGGTACCCCTAATCGGTAACTCTGACAGTAGCCCCCGACTTCAACTCGAATGTGTTTCCGTCAGAGCCCCTCTATTTGGTTGTCGGAATAAGCCCTACCGACCTTACTCGGAAATTCCGAGTAGGCGAGGAGTCCAGACGACAATCCACACCGTAAATCTGACAAATTTGAGCTGAAGTCTGAAAGACAGCATCCTTGGCTCCGAAAAATTAGGCGAGGGAATTTCTAGGAAACCGAACCATTAAGCCATCGTCCTATAAAGGGGGAAAGAAACACATCGTTTCCACCCTACCAGGCATTTTTCCCAAACCATCCCCGTCGTGCTAATCTCCCAATCCTCAAAAAATCTTCCGTTTCCTCCTCAAACCTGTCCTCACGAATCCCTTCATTCTCGTCCGTTCGAGATGGCGAAAAACAAGGCTCCATCCGGCAGCGGTGGAGACGCGAAGCAGGCCAAGAAGGACGAGGAGACCCATGAGAAGGCGGAAGGGACCAGCGGTGTTGCGGCCGTCGCAGTTGCTCCAGGTTAGTCTCCAACATTTCTTCATAACTTCAGATTCATAACTGTACTGGGGAAAAGGGAATGTTGGAATTACACGAAGTAGCAGGTTTGCATTCCTAGTGATCTGCTTTTTTTCCCTTTTTCGACCCAGCGTCCCCCGCGGCCCCGGTCTCCCAAGAAACTGCGGCAGCAGCCGCAGACAAGGCAGGAGGAGTGGCTCCATCGAAGGTATCATCTTTCTGTCACAGATCCAGCAAATGGGAACACGTTCGCGTGTCTTTTATCCAAATGACTTTTGTTTTTCCTGCCTGTCGCAGACCATTCCTAGTTCATCGAAAATGCCGACATCTCCCAAGCCCATGAGCAGGGCTCTGCTGTCCCGGCGTCCCCTTGTCACCGCCTTTCCGAGTAGCTCCAAGGTAAGCGCACCGGTGGTGATCCGAGTAGGTCTTTTGTCCAAGTAATTTTCGTTGAGTTTTTCTTCTTGATATCTATAGGGACCCACGAAGCCTTTGACCCCGCTAGTCCCCTTGGCGAAGCTGCCGCCCCTCCCATGATCTAGGTAAACTTTGGCTTTTCCGACTTGGTTCCCGTAACTCTTTGTCCTTCCCTAACAACGTTCTTGTCAGGCCTTCTGCGGCCGACGCCCCTTCAACTACTGCCCAGATGACCAGCGACATCGTCGCGGCGTTTGAGCAGGCGCCCGCCATGCCGAGTGGTGCTCCTACCCCTCCATCTCCTTCTCGACCAAGAAACTGGTTAGAGAAGATAGCGGAGGGGCAGTGTCTGCTCGAGGAGGGCGTGAGGGAGCTCTCGGGTTCGGTAGCGAACTCGAGTGCTCTTGTAGATGAGGCAAACGAGAGGACCGCTGGTCTCCAGAAGAAATTGGAGGAGGCTGAGGAAGACCTCGCGAAGATGAGAGAACTCTACACAGGAGCCATCAAGCAAAAGGAGGGCTCGGATAGGAAGGCGGAGGAGCTGCAAGAGCACCTTGAGGCGATCAAGGGCGCTTTAAGGATGAGCTTCACTTCCCTCCATCAGACCGCGACTAGTTTGGGGATTGTGACAAAGGTCCCCATTTTTGGGGATGAAACTTCAATCACAGCGGCGCTGGGGGAGCTCGTGGAGGCACTGGAGGGCTTTGTCACGAAGTACTCGCAGCAAATGCAGGAGCAGTCGACCACCGGAGTCCGCACCGACGCCGCACATGTACTCGGTTGCGTCAAGGTGGTTTGCCCTGAGGTCGACCTCGAGGCCTTTCTCCTCCACGGCGAGATCAACGCCGATCATGTGAAAGCTTTCGAGGACGCCACCGCTGTCGCCGAAAGTATCCTCCCCTTCTATCAGGGGTAAATCTTGTAATCGGAAATCCAAAGCCGTTGTAGGACTAATCGTACTTGAATTGGTACCCTTGTAAGAACATTATGTCCTTTCTCTTTAATTTGTCGTAAACTCTTTTGCAGAGTTGATATAAATGCCGATGTAGATGTCCTTATCGGCGATCCTGACTTCCCCTCGACTAGTCGTCGTTCCCCTAGTCGAGACCTGACGACCGCAGTCGATGGCAGGAAATCTCTTTCAGGTTCTGACTTAGCTCCTCTTATACACCATAACCTAGGTAGGTGGAACAGAATCGTACCCTGTTTTCTTATTAAGCTCTATGAATTTCTCCGCAGATCTCCTAGACTTGTTTGCAGATCGAGAACGCCTTGTTGAAGTTTGGAAGACAAAGTGGGAGAAAGCTGAGATCGAGAAGGACTTGTTGATGACCAAGGATGCCGAAGATGTTTGAACCCTTCGTGATCGCAAGGTTTGGCTCAACTCCTTTCTCGAGGGCTGCTGTATCACCCTTGGTCAGGTCTGCGAGGAGCTAAATATCGAGCGGGTTATGCCTGAAAGGGCCACCATTGGCTATGTGTCTTGGATTAAAGGCGCAACCACCCAACTAAGAGGAGTCGGGGACCGCATAAACAGAGCATTGAAGGACGAGTGCCGTCGTGCCAGTCGGTATGCTGGCGGTCACGTCCTTGCATGCGTGCAGGACACGTATCCTCGACTAGATCTCTGAGTTCTTGATAGTGGGTTTTCTCGGAGTAGGCTGTCACGCTCCCAGATTGATACATCCGCCCGACGACTTGTCCCTCTTGCAGAGATGGTTTTCGAGTCGATGGACTTCCAATGGCCGAAGTGGTGATTTGTTCTGTGACCTGAGAATGTTAGTAAGCACAATTGTGTAAGCCTGTAAAGCAATAGGCACTATTTCTATGCTTATCTATATTTGTAATCATTCAGTCCGTAAGTTTTCTTAATCATGTTGTGTTCTGTAGTATCCGTAAGACAAAAACGCTATCGAGTAGATGGGTATTCTCTAGCCCCCAGCATTGTTTGCAGAGTATGACGACCTCTGGGAAAAAGGCTTGAAGAATACATCACATAGCGATCTTTGTGGGAGCCATAGGCGCTCTACTTGTAAAGCGCCAGTAGGCATGGGCTTGTTTCTTAGTTGAAGCTGCGGTTATCTAACCCCCAGCCATGAAGTTGGAAAACCCAATTTTCGGTTACATAGCTTAGTTAATGCGCATTTTGAACACTCTTACACAACCAATCTGACATGGTTTCTCGGTTCTTTGATACCTGAGCCAGTCTTATCCGCTCTGGGCATCCCTAGCCGAGAGTCCCATAGGGCACTCGGAGACCGACTCAGACTACGCAAAGGAACAGTAGGTTCGATCTCAACATGAAATTCGTAAAATTGTATGACAAATTTTGCGGCCTAAAATCGGGCTTCTGTATTATTTCCATATATAACCGTGTACAAATAGGAGAAACAAAAGAGGATAAAATACATATTTTGCTCTCATTTGTAGGTTATGACAGTAGACCCCTCTCTGTAAACGTGTTGTGCTTGAACATTGTCATGGTAGACGTTCCCCATAGGGGTTGTGGGCAAACTTGCGTTACTGGGGGGTATCTTTATTTCTGAAATGGCTGCTTGGAACGGCTGCTCTTCTCGAGTTTGTCTTGAGTACTGGTATCGATTGCCTAGACAGAAGACGATGTCTGGCTGTATCGGATGGTCCCTGTGGAGAATATAGGCATCGGGTATCCACTCGGATGATCATGAGCCCACGAAGAGGGGATGTTCTAGAAGATTAATAGAAGGAAGGCAGAGAAGTCCGGCCCATCAGCGCCTTGTTCCAAGAGATAAGGCATACCCCGAGTTATAGATAGACTCAGAGTTCATATATGTAAAGAGATTAATCATCCGGCTGGGCCTTGCCTTGTATCCCACGGTAGTCGGCCGGGTAGATATTGCAACAAATAAGGAAACCCTAAGACGCCTAGGGCTAGGATTCCTAGATGACTCGGCCCTCTCTCCCTATATAAGGAGGGGCCGAGGACGTCGAAACACACCACACATCATACACTAAATTCAATCATACAAACTCGGCGGAATACTTCCTCCGGACTGGATTATGGTTATTACTCCATTGGAGGGCCTGAACCAGTATAAATCTCTGTGTTCCGTCACCATCTAGCTTTTGTGTTCGTGCGTAGCCCCATAAAGTTTATTGCCGGGACAAAACACCGACAGTTGGCGCGCCAGGTGGGGGATCGCCGAATCACTCAACAAGAAGCTAGATGGCGTCTTCATCGACACCAGTACTCGTCGGATCAATCGTCCCTCGGGGGACTGAACTCTGATTCGGGTCTTTCAGCTTCGTCGCCGACTCCAACGGCGAACTCAAGACTCGGGCTGAGGTCATCAGCCTGCCTGAAGCCTTCACCCTTCCAATGGGGCTCCCCAACGTCGCCGAGCAGGCCACTCATCTTCTGACTCGTGTGATTTCTCAAGTCGACGACGGCACAATCAAGATCACGGCATGCTACCAGCCCATGCCGAAGAAGCAGAGTCGATCCACACGGCGTCGTGCGTCGCGCAGATCCAGAAGCACGCCAATGGAGATCGAGACGCCAGAACCAGCTTCGGCTCCGGCTCGGCCTCCCGTCGCAGCACTCAAGCCGACTCCGACTCTAGTTATTGACTTAGAGTCGACTCTGACTCAGCCTTGGCAATCAAGGTCTACATCGATTCAGATTAAGCCTTCCGAGATCGCATCGACTCGTAAGCCTCAGAGTCCGGTCTTCAAAACATCAAACAACCCTGAAGCCTTCCGCCTCTATGGAGAACTAGCACAGGAGCCGGGAGAATCTTTCGACAGATTCACTCGGCGAGTCCTGCAAGCGCTAGAGGAGGTCAAGCCGGTTTCAGAACAACTGGCTCTATCCATCTTCTATCACAGCCTCAGAAATCATGATATGATCCAAATATGGCACCGCTACGAGCCCAAGAGCATCAAAGATTGATGTAGCTGGCCAACATCCATGGAGCACCCGGGATCCAGTAGTCGGAGCCAAGGAAGGAGGACAGCCTCATCACCTTCATGAGGAAGAGTCTTCAGGAGAACGCAGATCTTTAGAACTGTGAACGCAAGAAAGCATACAAACAGCGGAGGGAACAAGCTAAACGCCAACAACCTCCAACGCCGAGTGAAGGACACCAGTCACCACTCCGCAAGAAGGTTTGGCAACAGAAGCATAAGGCCCCCCAGCAGGCACTGAACCCTAACCAAGAGTTAGCTCAACTACTGCAAGGGGTTGAGGAACCATTCCATGTTTATCTCCGACGTTTCAACGCGATCATGGAAGACGAGCCGGCGGCAACCAACAACCAAGCCATGGATGCATTCTTTAAAGGATGCGGAGATCTACAATTCAAGGAGGATTGGTATAAAAAGCCACCAGCATCACTCGAAGCAATGCTTTTTAGGGCAGATTTGTACGCCTACCGTTACTGTTGACGGTCGTTATTGCAACATTTTGACCATCAATATTACTAAAATAATGGAGAATTAGGTATGCTTGCAATGCATATTTATTTTAGAATAATCTATTTCCACTTGTACTTGGCAAATATTTACTTGTAGAGGAAATATATCAAAAAGGAGAAGAAATGGAGGAAACCTCACTTCCAAGGAATGAGAGGGCCCACTGACAGAGTTACCGATCTAAGTAACCGTTATTGCACGTACCACTGACACCGGGACCCACCTGTCAGTCCATTGGAGAAAGCTGGAGTCAGTGGGAGGCTTGGGTGGTTCGGCCGAACCAGAGGCGCCGCTTCTCCCACCAACCTTTGACGTGGCACTTGCTGATTGGTTCCTGATGGCGGTTACGAGGGGCATGGTGGTAATCTCGCATCAGAGTTGCCGCCATTGAAGCCCTATAAAAGGAGGCCTCACTCTCTTCTTCAACACACACCAAAGCAAAGAATCAAGCTCACTCTACTTGTAGTCTTAGTCTAGTAGAAGTAGGAATATAATAGTTCTAGTTCAAGGAAGGTTTCGGAGGAATTCGGGTAAAGTTCTAACTTTGCTTTCTAGTTCTTTTGTAAGACTTTCAATACTTCAATATATTCATCTTTATACAATTGCGGTAGCCTAGTCCAATCATAGACTAGTCTTGCCAACTTTAGCATTTATATGATTAGTATACCAGTGTGGTTACATTTATCTGTAATTTGCATTGGTGCGGGTATAATGTCTTGGAACTTGGTTAGTATTCAACTTAGGCTAGTCCTGCTAATATTAATCTGGAACTTAGATACTCTACTTTAATTGCAAGGCTGTAGAGTAGGGAGTGATGGCTTAGACGTGTTGTCTAGGCTGGATCTTACAATTATTTGGACGATTATACTCAGGGTGTGTTTGTGGGCCCCCGATGGTGACAGCTCGATACGGGTGTCTCCCCCGCAGTATAGTTTCCTACATATAAATTCCTGGGGTTAGATGCACCTCCGCATTTAACTTCGGTTGGATGGTTATGACTGTCTGTCGTAAGTAACTCGGCAGGCCGGGGTAACTTTGCGAAGCACCGGGAAGGCATAGCTAGGTCTAGGCTTAGTTATAGCTGCATTGTAAGGAGGGTACACCACACTGTTGTATACTGGTTAGAAGATGTTAGTGTGTTGTATAAAGTACAGAAAATAGAACTATACTATGACTGCTCTTGCTTAGACTAATTTAGGATTAATATAGAATTTAGCTATATCCTTCGCTTGTGTCACTCTACCCAAGATATATTTCTTTCCCCTGTTTAGAATTATGACTTATACATGTGTATGTATTTTATTAGAATGATTACACTTTACAAATCTTCCCTTGGGATAAAATAAATACGATACCTTGGAATACTCCCGGGTGAAACGCTACAATGATATATCAGTGCGCTTGCGGATTCATTTCTGCCAAACCATAGATTATCATTGTTTATTTCAAGTTGCCATCGTTGGGAACTATGTTCCTAAGGATGCCAATAAGAAATACCAATAAGCATTTCTGGCACCGTTGCCGGGGAAGATTTCGCAAAGTTAATCATTTCTAATAACTTATATGCACCGCTTTATGCGTCATCGTCTTTTACAGGCTAACCTTGGTTGCTTTCTATTCTTTTTTGATGTGAAAGCAGGGTAGTTTATGTCTGGTTTCAACTTGCCGGAAAACTTCCACGACAATCCAGAGAGGTTCGTTCGGAACGTTCGAGCCAGGTCCGTTCCACCCCAAAGAACCGCTTCCGACAAGGAGTTACCAGCAACAGCCGCGCCTCCACGCTTCAGGATGGCTGAGAAGACACTTCGTGAGTACGCTGCTCCCTCCGCTGACAACATGCCCTTTGGGCCACAAGTCAACGTTGGGGATGGTGACTTAGATCTGAAGACCAGCCTCATCATGATGGCGCAGGCTAGCCCGTTCTACGGTAAGCCGAACAAGGATGCCAGTGCACATCTCCAGCAGTTCCTAGAGATCTGCGGCACATACAAGGTGAGAGGAGTGTCAGCTGATGCCATCCGACTCTGATGTTTCCATTTTCCCTCCTCGTGAAAACGAAGCAGTGGTTCTACGCCAACCGTGCGACCGTCGACACTTGGAGCAAGTGCTCGACGGCTTTCCTGGCAAAGTTCTTCCCGATGGGCCGCACCAACGCCCTTCGTGGGAGAATTTCAAGCTTCCAGCAGACGAGGGATGAGTCCATCCCCGAGGCGTGGGAACGTCTACAGGAGTACGTCGCCGCCTGTCCTCAT
>CM002482.1:20496341-20523675 GCA_000325765.3 Leersia perrieri
TATGTATTTTATTAGAATGATTACACTTTACAAATCTTCCCTTGGGATAAAATAAATACGATACCTTGGAATACTCTCGGGTGAAATGCTACGATGATATATCCGTGCGCTTGCGGATTCATTTCTGCCAAACCATAGATTATCATTGTTTATTTCAAGTTGCCGTCGTTGGGAACTATGTTCCTAAGGATGACAATAAGAAATATCAACAGTTACCAGTGGTCAGGCATGCGAGATCCGAGTGATGATGTCTCGGAGTCTGGCAACTCGGTGGCGTACGGAGAATGTTAAGAATGCCAAGTGGCCGTCCTTAATGAGTCAATCCAACTCGACGACCTTGAGCAGAGTAGTTCGGGCAGTTTTTCTCCATCGCGAGAGATTTTTATGGCTGATGTTACGGAGATACCATTGACTGCCGAACAACTTGCTTAACGAGCAGCAGACATTGAACAGCAAGGCCGTGAGATTGAGCAAGCACGGCGGTAGCTTGAAGAGGCGAGAGCTGAGGATGTGCGACGACGAAAAGAGCTCAAAGACGCAGAAGCCTGACAGCTTCGTGAGCAAGCACGCACCCGCGAAAACGCAACCAGGCAGCTAGCTAGCTCGGGCAGACGCGTGCAACAGCGACTCAACACTATATATGAAGGCGAACAGGTCTTCACTACTCCGCAACAGAATATAGCAGCTGCTCAAACCCTGCTGACTACACTCATGAAAGACATACCGGCTGTGGCACCCCTAACCCCGCAGCTGACCAAAGCTCGAGCACTCGTTTCGGCGATAGGAGTTCATCATCACAACCAGGTGGCGACTGAGTCAACCTCGAGGACAACCCCTCCCTCATGACGCCGAGAACCGTCCAAATCACCAGCTGGACGGGCATCTACGTAGCTGAGTTACTCCGTCACCACTCCAAGTCGACGAGCGGAACGAGAGAGGAATCTCTTGATACTTGAGGAGGAACAGCGGAGAAACGACGAGGAAAGGTGCCAACTGGATCAGGAGCGCCAGAGGTTGCGGCAGGATCGCGACCGCTACCTTCGTCAGCCTCACTCAGACGCACGCGATCTTATTCGACATGATCTACGCGACGTCATCAACAACAAGAGGCGCGAATGACAGGAGTTGGACCAGCGATGGCAAGAGTATCATCACCGACAACTCGACATTTCGCCACCCAGGCACGATAACTTCGATGAAGGTGTCCTTGCCTTCACCACTGATCTCCGACAAGTCACTTGGCCTTCAGGGTTCAAGCCAACTGGGATTGAAAAGTACGACGGGAAAACCGATCCCAGTACTTGGTTAACAGTATACACTTTGGCGATACGGGCCGTAGGAGGCGACAGCAAAGTGATGGCCAACTACCTTCCGGTAGCATTATCTGACTCGGCTCGTAACTGGCTTACTGGATTACCCCGCAGATCAGTCGGATCCTTGGCAGAGCTGCGGGAACTTTTCATTGCCAACTTCCAAGGTACTTATGAGCGCCCTAGGGATCAATATGATCTCTTGCAACTCCAACAGGGACCCAACGAGTCCCTTAAAGAGTATATCAAGAGATTTTCTAAAGCCAGAAATAGGATCCCGGATGTCAAGGACGATATAATCATCGCATCTTTCAGGAAAGGAGTCAGAGACGTCGAATTCATTCACAAATTCACCCGCAAACCTCCTCATACTGTCAGTCGACTGTTTGAGATGGCTAACAAGTACGTGGCGTCAGCAGAAGCCGTCCAAGCAGTTTGCGGGGACAAGCAGTAAGCGTTTGCCCTACGCGAGAAGAAGGATGACAAACCCTCAAAGGAACACAAGGACACCAATCGTTCGACGGAGCGGAAACGGCGTCCCGAAGAACTTGTAGCCGCGACTAATCGATTCAGTCATCAGCGCCGCTTTAAGATTTCTGATTATGAGCAAGTATTAGCCGAGAAGTGCCCTTACCACCCCAATGGTAACCACTCGGCAAAGGATTGTTACATGCTCAAGAAATACATTGAACAGCAAGTCAAAGGGCTGAAGCCAACAGACGCACCAGAAGGTTCTGGGAGAGACAAGGGCAAGGAGAAGGACGACGAAGACATTCCTCCCGGTTTCCAACGCTCAACCCAGCAACTCAACCATATCTTCGGTGGTCCTCACAGTTACGAACCTAAACGTAAGCAGAAGCTTACAGACCGTGAAATCAACATGGCAGCTCCGAGTGTACCCAATTACCTCCGTTGGTCAGAAGTCTCGATCACATTTGATCGCACTGATCACCCGGACCGAGTAATACACCCGGGACGATACCCGCTAGTTCTTGACCCAGTGGTACTCGGAACCCGCCTCAAGCGCGTTCTTATCGATGGTGGCAGTGCACTCAACATCATCTTCGCCAAGACCTTCAACACCATGAAGATTCTGAGATCTGAGCTTAATCCGAGTTATGCTCCTTTCCATAGAGTTATCCCAGGGCTGTTAGCAACGCCACTCGGACAGATTTCGCTTCCAGTCACATTCGTGACAGAGGCCAACTTCAGAACAGAGAATATCAACTTCGAGGTTGCAGACCTCGACACAGCCTACCATGCTATAATTGGCCGTCCAGCGTTGTCCAAGTTCATGGCGATCCCGCACTACACCTACATGATGATGAAGATGCCGGGTCCACATGGAGTCATCTCTCTACATAGTGATGTGCGCCATGCACTTACTTGTGACAGAGAAAGCTGTGACATCGCTCAAGCATGTGATATTACCAAGGAGCATGAGGAGATCAGGCGGCAAGCAACCGAGGTGGCAGAGGATGATGTGCCGAGTCCTAAAGCGTCGAAGATTGGAGTCAGTGAAGTTAGAACTAAGAAAATTCCCCTCACCCTCGATAACCCGGCTAAAACGGCTGTCATCGGGGCTGATTTAGATTGTAAATAGGAAAGCGAGCTCATCACCTTCCTTCAAAGAAATAAAGATATTTTTGCGTGGAAACCATCTGATATGCCTGGAATCCCGCGGGAGGTGATTAAACACACTTTGCAAGTTAAGATTGATGCAAAACCAGTCAAACAACGGGCGTCGGTTTGCAGCTGATCGATGAGAGGCTATCAAAGATGAGATCAAAAAGCTATTGGCTGCTGGTTTCATCAAAGAGGTACTTCATCCCAAGTGACTGGCCAACCCAGTACTCGTCCAGAAGAAGACAGGACAGTGGAGGATGTGTGTTGATTACACGGATCTTAATAAGGCTTGTCCAAAAGACCCCTTTGGATTGCTGCGCATCGATCAGGTGGTAGATTCTCAGCGGGTTGTGAATTGCTAAGTTTTCTCGACTGTTATTCAGGATACCACCAGATCAGTTTAAAGGAGGAGGATTGCTTGAAGACTTCCTTTATCACGTCGTTTGGAGCTTATTGCTATATCACTATGCCTTTTGGGTTGAAGAACGCTGGAGCCACGTATCAACGAATGATCCAGAAATGTCTTCAAACTCAAATTGGGCGTAACGTGGAGGCCTATGTTGACGATGTTGTCATCAAGACTCAGCAAAAAGATGACTTAATTGCTGACTTGGAAGAGACGTTTGCCAACATTCAAGCCTATCAGATGAAATTAAACCCCGAGAAGTGCGTATTTGGAGTACCATCAGGAAAGCTACTCGGATTCATGGTCTCACATAGAGGAATTGATGCCAACCCTGAAAAAATCAAGGCAATTCTAGATATGGAGCCACCGAGTGATTTGACGAAAGTACAAAAGCTGACAGGGTGCATGGCTGCTCTTAGCCGATTCATCTCTCGGCTAGGGGAGCGAGGTATGCCTTTCTTCAAACTACTAAAGAAGGCCGACAAGTTTGAGTGGACATCAGAAGCTTAGGAGGCATTCATCAGTTTCAAGAAGTTTTTAACAACTGCGCCAACGCTCGCCTCCCCAATACCACAAGAACCCTTGCTGTTGTACGTTTCTGCAACACCTCAGGTGGTCAGTTCAGTGTTGGTGGTCGAAAGAGACGAAGAGGGTCGTGCCCATAAGGTTCAGCGACCAGTCTACTTCGTCAGCGAGGTGTTGGGTGATTCAAAGACTCATTATCCACAAATTCAGAAATTGCTTTATGGAGTACTCGTAACAGTGAGAAAATTGGTGCATTATTTCCAGTCGCACCCGGTTTCAGTCGTTACCTCTTTCCCCTTGGGGGACGTGCTGCACAATCGAGAGGCTACTGGTCGAATTGCAAAGTGGGCCATGGAGCTGATGCCTTTTGACTTAACCTTCAGGCAGAAGATTTCAATCAAATCACAGGCACTGGCCGACTTCGTCGCTGAGTGGACTGAGGCTCGAACGATTACCTCAGCCAGAGAACTAGAACATTGGACGATGTACTTCGACGGATCATTACGTGTCTCTGGAGCTGGGGCAGGAGTGGTTCTCGTTTCTTGATACTTTTCAATGCATCGCATAATGCTGCCAAGTACGAAGCCTTGATTCATGGGTTGAGATTAGCAATACCTTTAAATATCAAGCGTCTTTTTGTATACGACGATTCATTGTTAGTGGTTAATCAAGTCATGAAGGAATGGAACTGCTAGGATGAAAGCATGGCAGCATACTGTCAAGAGGTACGCCGATTGGAAGGGAAGTTTGAGGGCCTTGAGCTGAGTCATATTCTTCGTGACTACAATGAGGCAGCTGACTACTTGGCTAATCTTGGCTCCCGTCGACAAATAGTTCCTGATGACATATTCATTGAATACCTTCATGAGCCAACTATCAAAAAGAAAGAGCTGGTGGCTAAGCCTATGGAGCAGTCGGCTACCGAGTCCTCTAAGAATTCGATTACTGAGCAGCCGGACCAATTAGTTGTAGCTTATCTCCAAGATGATTGGAGGAACCCAATTTTTCGTTTCCTATCAAAGGATAAGTTACCACTTGACAAGGTTGAAGCTGAGAAGATTGAGCAAAAAAGTAGGGTTTATACCGTTCACAATGGCGAACTGATGAAGAAGGCTGCCAATGGGGTACTCATGAGGTGCATCAGTATTGACGAAGGACGTCAGATCTTACACGAGATTCACTCGGGAATATGCGGTAATCATGCTGGGTCAAAGACTATAGTAGGCAAAGCTTTTCGTCAAGGATTTTACTAGCCAACCGCCGTTAATGATGCAGCGAAGGTTGTCAGGACTTGCGAAGGTTGTCAGTTTTTTGGGCGACAAATTCATGTTCCAGCTCAAGAACTGCAAATAATCCCATTATCTTGGCCTTTTGCAGTTTGGGGGCTAGACTTAGTCGGCCCTTTCAGAAAAGCCCCGGGTGGATTCACTCATCTTTTTGTGGCAGTAGACAAGTTCACAAAGTGGATTGAACCAAGACCAATGCCCAAGATTATGGCTCAACAAGCTAAAGATTTCATTCTCAGTATTATCTGTCGTTTTGGTATACCCAACAGGATAATAACTGATAATGGCACTCAGTTTACAAGTGATCTCTTCAAAGACTTTTGCAACGAGTTCGGGATCAAGATCTGTT
This sequence comes from Leersia perrieri, assembly GCA_000325765.3. Lineage (NCBI taxonomy): Eukaryota > Viridiplantae > Streptophyta > Magnoliopsida > Poales > Poaceae > Leersia > Leersia perrieri. Next base: position 20,501,844 of record CM002482.1, read on the forward strand.
TTGCCTCTGTGGCACACCTACATAGTAATGGGCAAGTTGAGCGAGCTAATGGCATGATTCTTCAGGGAATTAAGCCAAGGATCTTTAATCGACTCAAGTCTTATGCAGGCAAATGGGTGCAAGAGTTGCCGTCAGTCTTGTGGTCTTTAAGGACCACGCCGAGTCAAGTAATGGGATGCACACCGTTTTTTTCTCGTTTATGGCTCGGAAGCTGTGTTGCCAACTGAAGTCACACACAGGTCTTTACGGGTTCAAGATTATGACGAGAGCAGTTCTGAAGAAAACAGACTGCATGATGTTGACCGACTAGAGGAAGCACGCGACATCGCCATACTTCAGTCGACCAAGTACCTACAAGGCCTGCGTCGTTATCATAATCGCAATGTACGTGGTCGAGCTTTTCTGGTGGGTGATTTAGTCTTGAGAAAAATTCAAACTATCCAAAACAGACATAAGCTTTCTCCAATCTGGGAGGGCCCGTTCATCATTGCTGAAGTAACAAGGCCGAGTGATTATCGTCTCCAACATGAAGATGGCTCTTTGGTGGACAACTCTTGGAATATAGAGCAGCTACGTCCCTTCTACACTTAGTATTTTGATTCTTTTCCCTGATGACTGCCTATGTCGAGTACCTTTGTTCCTCGAGTAGCCAGTCGGGGGCTATGTGTATCTTATATATTCTATCTTTAATAAAGTCAGATTTTTCATGTCTAATTATGAAGCTCTAATTACTGGTGTTCTTGTTTGGTACATAAAGGGGCTTTGATTGCTTTAGCTGGGTTCCTGTACTCAAGATCTAGTCAGGATGAGTGTTTAAATATAAGGCATAACAAAAAGATCTTTGCTGACTCATGTTATTTAAAATCACTCTCCAGATCGTGAAGCTCATTTATCGATGAGTGTTTAAATGTATGGATTTAATGTGAATTTAATAACGTGCGATTTGGTAAAAGAAATAAGGATTTCATGAATAAAAAGCATTCAAATATTACACAAAAGTGATTGTTTTTGAATGGATACTGCTAAGTTCTATTAGTCATTGTCTTCTTCAGGATGCAAGCTGTCTTTAGCCATGATTTTGGCCGTCTCATCTACTTCGCTCACAAGTTCCATGGCCTTTTCACCAGTCGTTCCATCTGCATACCCCGAGATGATGGGCTGGAGGTCAAGCCTAGGGTATAATGATTTGATAATTGCTAAGGTTTGACCGCAGGCTACACTAGCACTCTCGAGGATGCTATTTTTGAGTTTGACTGGGGCTGACTGGAGAAGATCAATCACCATCTGAAAGTTTGAGACGTTGGATCCAGCAGTCGCCGAGTGGAGCGCATCGAGAATTGGTTCTACGACTTCGCAGAACTTGGCGTTGGCTTCTCTGGCTTCATCCAGCTTGGCTTTCATCTTGTCGAGGGATTTATTGTGCCTCATCTGCATCGAGCTGATCTCTTTGGCATTGGCAGTTTCCAATTCTACGAAAAGAAAGGCAGAAATAAGTTCAGTTTGAAGACAAGTTTCAGATTTTATCTATAAGATCAGGATGTTTACCTTCGTGCTTTTTTATGTAGGTCTCAAGTTTATCCTTGTAATACTTGGCCTTTTCGTGTGATTTTACATTCAAGACAACAGCATGAGCTAGTTTCTTCTCGGCCGAGTCTTTTTCCTTGATGAGTTCTGATAAAAATGGAGATATTCACAAGATTTGAAGATCAATAAAGTATTTTACACGAAGGGATTACTATTACCTTCATTTTTGTTTTGGAGCAGAGTTAGCTCGGCCTAAAGTTTTAGCACTTGCTCCTCAGCTTGTTTCTTGGCTTCAAATACAGCGGGGTCATGGCCAAGGAATTCTAAAGGCAGAGTAGTTAGATTCAGGGAAATTGAAGATAAGGGACTTGAGTTAGAAAGGCAAATTACCTCTGAGCTTGTCCTTGAAATTATTGCGGATATCTCTATAGCCAGCAACTTCCCTCCTGAGAATAGCGAGCTCTTCTTAAGCCTGCTCAGCTTTTTTGGTTAATGGAGCAATGTGCCCCAACAGGGCATCTTTGACGCTAGAATTTTTAATTACTTTCTGAAAAGGAAAAGTGTTTAAGAGTACGTCACACAGATTGAAACTAACAAGACTTTTAGGAGTAATGACTTACTAGGACGAGGTCATATGACTCGGACATCAACTGGATAAGACGTGTCATGTTCTTTTGGTCCTCGGCATGATCCATGGACACGACCTGGTCAGAGTCAGGGCCATATCGCCAACCAATGATCTATGAGAAGGAGTTCAAGAGAATCAAGATGAAATAGTACATGAAAGAATTATACTTAAAAAGAAAAAGGGTACTAGTGTTACCTCATCACTTGTTGTTTTTTCACTGTCAGAACCAGCAGTCGGCTCAATGACAGCAGGAGAGCCTTGCACACTCTTCCCCTTGCCAGCACTTGGCACATCAAGTACAGTGGTGAACGCTGGTGCCGGGGAAGGTAGGGCCCCGAGGGAAGAGCTTGGGGGCATAGAGGCAGTAGCGGTTGGAGCGACCCCAGCTGGAAACAAGGTTTCATAAAACAATACCAGAAGTCAAGGAAGAACATCACTCAGTCGGTGTTGATGGGTTTTTAAAAGAAAAAAGACATACCAGTTGGGGTGATATCAGAAGATGTGATTGCCTTGGAAACAGGCGGATCGGTATCCATTGCAACAGCTTGCGGAGGTGGAGATATGACGATGTCAGTAGCGGCCTTCATAGCTGTATCCAACTGAAGATCAGTCAGAACAACCCCAGGCTTCTCGACTACTGAAGTAGTCAGGGGCTGTGGTGGAACATCATCAGCCTTACCAGTGAAACCGGTATTGGGCTTGCTGCAATAGAATCAAAAGTTATAGAAGATTCAAAGACGAAAATAGAATTGAAGATAAAAAAAGAAGGCTTACATATTGGAAACCTTCAAACGCCCACGCTTAGCTGGGTGAGGTGAAAATGGCCTTGCCTTGGGCATGGTGGGCGGTGGAGGAGAAGACAGGCGAGGGGTAGGGGCCGACTGGTTGGTCACCTCGTCATCTGAGTCGCTAGCGATGATAGCCTTACGCTTCCTCTTGTGAAGGGAGTCAGCCTGGGCTTCGATGGCGGCTGTGGTGGCATTAGTTGTTTCCTCGTTATCATCTCCCAGCTCGTTAAAATAATCGATAGCTGGTCCATCGGGTATTGGAGCTTGCTGGGGTGTAGCGATGGAGGCAACACTCGGGGCCTAGAGTAAAGCTGGTAACACTCCTGGGAATCAGTATGGACGATTAATATTTTATATACAGAAGAATAAGGAGCTATAAAGTGAAGACACATACCCGAGAAGTCTGCCTATAGATTTGAAAGGCTCGACACCTAGGCTTGTCTGCGTTCGTGGGGATGTCGACGCCATCCGCGAAGAGAGCCTTGAGCTTTTCGCCAACCTCTTCTACTGTCAGGTTCACCTCAAACTCCCTCGTAGAGTCGTGGTGACCTGTGTACTCAAAGGCTGGATGGACACGGTCCTTGAGGGGGTTCAGGCGATATTTCAAGAAATGCCTAGCCACCCAGATTCCAGTCAGCCCGTCTTGCTTCAACTCAGCGATCTTCTTCATAAGAGGGGCAACTTCCTCCAGTTCTGGCTTGGTGAGCTTGGCGTTCCAGGAGTCACAAGGGACGGGGTACTCGGAAGCATATTCGTCGAGTGACTTCTCGGCATCAGGATGGTAAAACCACTCATCATGCCATCCCTTGTTGGAGGTGTTAAAGGACATGTTGAAGTATTTGTTAGTGGAAAGGCATTGGAATCCGGTTCCACCAACATTGGATATATTGGCGAGGCTAGGATGCGGTTTCAGAAAAAACAGGTCTCGGAAGAGATTGAAGTGGGGGAAATTCCTAGGAAGGCTTCGCACAGATGAATCAAGATAGAGACATGAAGAATGGAATTGGGATTAAGATGGTGTATCTTAATCCCATAGAACTCAAGTAAACCCCTAAGGAAGGGGTGAGCGGGAAGGGAGAAGCCCCGGTAGAAGAAAGGGGTGAAAACTACCGCCTCGCCGGTGTTCGGCGAGGGTAAAATGTCGAAGCGAGCAGGGCGCCAGGGAACTACCTCTTGACGAAGAAGAACGCCCTCCTTCACCATCAGATTCAGCTTCCCTTCGTCGATCGAGCTCTGAAGCCACCCGGAGTTCTCGCCAACGGATGCGTCAGCGGCGGCCTTGGAGCTCCCGGCGTTGGCCATGGTGGGAATTGAAGCTGAGCAGTCGAGGATTTTTGGTGGTGCGAGGAGGAGCTTGAGGCGCTAGATGAATCGCAAGAGCAGAAATGGATCGAGCGCTGTGAAGCAATGGAGCAACAGTGTTGAGTCTAGCGGAGAAGACGAAGAGATAAAGTGGAAATTAACGCCGTAGGACATGCGTTAGATCCACCATTTTCGCGACGTGGTTAAAACTGATTTCGAGTTTAACGGCGTCAGTTAGCAATTGTTATAAGGAAGACTTAGGGTTTATCGAGTGAACTAGTCGGCAGTTAAAGTTTTTGATTGGTTACTCGGATTACAACTCAGAGTTTGGCCTTGCAACTTGAATTATGAATCGAAGGTTGCATTTGGAAGATTCGAAGACTTACTAAGAGAGTAGCTGACTGCTATAAAAACTAGATGATTAGATTGTCTTGGATTGGTAAGCCTCTGGCCTATCACTCGGGAATATTCACTCGGGTGATCGATGCTAAGCTGCAACTTTATATAGCTCAGTAAATTCAAAGCATGCCCTTTGTGCCTTTAGGTGATGGAAAATCACGTGTGATTTACTAGGAGCTACTTATGATGTGAGATTTGAGAGAGTAATGGCCTGATTTGGGGTTTGCTTATCCTTGTTCAAATTAAGGTGCAAATTATTACTACTCTAATCACTTGGCTAAAAGCTTGCCTCTAGCCTATTGTTCGAATTAACTGGATAATTGATGCTAAGCTGTTTACCTTGAATTTGTCAAGATGAGGATATATGTATATCCGACTGAAAAAACGCATTTGGCTATAGCTATGCGTATCATATTATAGCCTCTGGTCTATCATTCAAAATGATCGATGCTAAGCTCCAGGTGTACTGATTGTCTCAAATAGACTCTAGTTTAGTTGTTTTCCCAACTAATTCAAGAGTCGAGGGCTACACCTATTAGGTGCGCCACTCGGCGCACCACTTAATTCCTTTATAAGGATGCTTTTTCTTAAAAGTCTCATGTAGACTCTAAGTTTAGTTGTTTTTCCCAACTAATCATAGTCGGGGGCTACACCTAATAGGTGCGCCACTCGGCGCCCTAATTTTTTCTCTGGGTTTTATGATAGAGCCCTTCACAGCCTCTTTGCGAGATGATTGGAAAGAATGATAGAAGACGGAAGATTGAAGATTTGGAGATTATTGAAAAAGAAGATGCAACTCGACTGTGAATGACTCGGAAACTACTGTGGAGAATATGGGCATCAGGTATCCACTCGGATGATCATGAGACCACGAAGAGGGGATGTTCTAGAAAATTAATAGAAGGAAGGCAGAGAAGTCCGGCCCATCAGCGCCTTGTTTCCCACGGCGTAATCCAAGAGATAAGGCATACCCCGAGTTATAGATAGACTCGGAGTTCATATATGTAAAGAGATAAATCACCCGGCTGGGCCTAGCCTTGTATCCCACGGTAGTTGGCCGGGTAGATATTGTAACAAATAAGGAAACCCTAAGCTGCCTAGTGCTAGGATTCCTAGATGACTCGGCCCTCTCTCCCTGTAAGGAGGGGCCGAGGACGTCGAAAAACACCACACATCATACACAAGATTCAATCATACAAACTTGGCGGAATACTTCCTCCGGACTGGATTAGGGTTATTACTCCATTGGAGGGCCTGAACCAGTATAAATCTCTGTGTTTCGTCACCATCTAGCTTTTGTGTTCGTACGTAGCCCCATAAAGTTTATTGCCGGGACAAAACACCGACAGTCCCGGTCGGAGGGAGTCCTCGGAGGGGAGCATGTCGACCCAGAGCGCTGATCGTCTTGTTGTTCCTGCGAAGAGTCTTTATGCAGGTACAGGTTCGGAATTTTCCGTAGAGCTTCTGGAGTTCTTGATTATAGATGGTCCCATGCGTACTATGGAGCGGTTGTACTGTTCTCGAGGCATCCATGATTTCTGAGTCTGCAAGTATTCGCAAGTGTTGAATTCCATGGTTGAGGGCTTGCCTCAGGCCTGCAAGAAGTCCTTCGTATTCTGCTATGATGGTCGTAGCTGGGAATGGTAGATGGATGATCTGGTGATAAGTTATCCCTATAGGGGATGTAAGTGTAAATGCACTACCGGCGCCGTGCATGGTGAGGATACCCACGAACGTTAAAGTCCACAGATCCGGTTGGTCCCCGTTGTCGATAAGCTCGGCCACGTTGTCGGAGAAAATCGTGAGGACTTGAGAGTCCACCGTGCTGATTATAGGGACCATCTTTTGGGTATTCGTCTGCTTTGTTTTTCTGCTCTTTCGCGGCCCTCCACTCGTGGCGGGATGGGTGGGTGTTTGACCCGCCATGTCTAGGCTACGCTTATCGCATTGTATGGCGAGTTTAGCGTTGCCCTGAACTGTGATAGTCCCTTTTGGCCCTGGGAGCTTGAGCAATTGGTATGCATAGTGGGATGCTGCCATAAACTTCGCGAGTGTGGTCCTTCCTAAAATGGTGTTGTACGCCGTGTCAAAGTCGGCGACATCGAAGGTCACTTGCTCAGTTCGGAAGTTGTCGGCTTGCCCAAAGGTTACTGCTAGTGTAATCTTGCACAATGGTTTAGATGATGACTTGGGGGTGATCCCATGGAAGGGCTGATCAGAAGGGCTCAGTTCGCTCCTCGGGATTCCCATTGCGTCCAAGGTGCTCACGAATAGGAGGTTAATTGAACTTCCTCCATCGACAAGGACGCGTGCCACCTTGACGTTTCTGATTGTAGGCTCGACTACAATAGGATATCTTCTGGGCATCACAGCTGCGTCTAGGTGATTGGCTTCCGAGAATTCAATCTTGTGTTGCGACCACTTCATCCTCGAGGTTCCTGCACGTGTGATCGTGCAGACCTCTCGTTCTGCCTTCTTGTACTCTCGCTTGGACGAATATGTCGTTGACCCTCCGAAGATGTGGGAGATGTGAAGGTTCTGATCCAGAAAGGATGGTTCGACGTCTTCCATTGCCAAGCTGGCTTTGACTACTCATACTCGCTTGTGGGAATTAGTCTTGTGGATCAGGCACCACGGTCGTCGAGGGTTGTCATCCTGCAGGTTCGCGCGCTTTGAGGGTTCCACACGATCGGTGGCTAGAACCTCCGTGGGTGCCTTGCGTTTCCCGTTTCTGCGACCTTTATCCTTGTTTGACTTCGGGACCTCCTTTCCAACAGACTTCTTGTCTTCACCCTTTGTGCTCTTTCCGCCTTTTCACCGTAAGGCGTCATCGGCATGCGCACACCTATCGACGATCTTGAACAATTTCTGAGTAGTCGTAATCTTCTTGGTTGCCAATTCCTGGGTAGTATAGCGATCTCGAACGCCTGTCTTGAAAGCCCGTATTACTGAAGAGTCGCTAATGTCTGGGATTGTATTGCGGCATTCGTTGAAGCGTCGTACGAAGTCCCTCAATGATTCCCTAGTACTTTGGGTCATCGTATGGAGGTCGTCTTCAATGGCATGTCGTTTATAGGTTCCTTGGAACTTGGCCATGAACTGGTGCCACTGGTTTTCCCAAGAATAGATCGATTGCGGTGGTAGGTGAACTAGCCATGACCTCGCCGGTCCCTTGAGTGCAGCAGTCAAGTAATTTGCTAGTGCGTTGTCATCGGCACCGGCGGCATAGAGTACGGTGGAATAGACATGCAGAAATTCCTCTGGGTCGGAGCTCCCGTCTTACTTCTCGATTGAGCCTGGTCAGAACTTCTCCGGCCACCGGACTTCCCGTAGTGCTGGTACAAAAGCTCTGTAGACGCCACCTGGGATAAACGGGGAACGGGTTGTATGCCTATTGCCTCGTCGGGAGTGGTACGAGTCGGAGGATGAAGATGACGATGATGGGTCGCTTGGAGGGGTCCTGGAGCGACGCCTTTGTGACCGGTTTCTGCGGGAGGAGTGGTTCCCTCGTTCTTCTCTTCTAGTGTTGTCGATTCGTTCCTCTCTCTGAGTACCATCGACTTGTCGTTGGTCGCCAACTCGTTCTTGATGACGGGAGGTATGGTGGCGTTGTCTTTCCCGATCTTCTCGTCGCCCATCGGTGCGATGGCGGTCGGCGGGAGGTGTCCGTCCATAGTTGGCTCGTTCTCGGGGGATGCGACGTTCGTCATCGATCGGCTCCTCACCGACGACTTCGTTGTTAGCGTTCATGTTCCGGTTGGCCGTGACCACCTCCATCGTCGGGCGAATCAAAACGCCCGTGTTCGGAGGTACATCTCCTGCTGCTCGCGCTGCCGTGTCGGTGTTTGCCGCTGCAGCTCTTCTCGCGACCTCAGACTCAGTGGGCTGCTCTGGTGCTCCAGTGTGTGCTTCTCTGAATGCCGAGTTAAGGTCTCTGGCCGTCTCGCGGAGTCGGTTGGCCCATGACGCCAATTCTGGGTTTTCGGCGGCATCGAATGGGGTCTCATCGAGTATCTGTTGCATTGATGCCAGGCGTTGCGCGGGAGTTCCAGACGCTGAGGCTGTACCGTCGCCTCCATCCACAGTGTAGACTTCCCGGGAGTTGTCGAACTCAAATATCGAGTAACTACTTTCGCCGTCTTGGGTAACAGATGCCTCTAAATCCGAGATGATGGCTCCGACGAAGCGATCGGAGTTAGGCTCTTCTTCATCGTTCTAATGGTTCCGAGTACATCTGACTGGTTTCCGAGGGATCGGGTGACCCATGGCTTTCAGGTATACTCGGCAATCCAAGATGTTGTGTGTCCTGCTGTTGTGGATTAGACACCAGCGGGCGAAGATCTGGGCTCTCTCTTGTTGTCTGTTTTGCTCCACGTAAGCCTTGACACACTGAACCGTTTTACAGTCTTTCAACGAGTGCTTGAAGGTCTTGTGGATGGCGCACCAAGGGTTCACCTTGACGCGGATCCTCCCCGCGGATGCTTGGTACCGGAAGGTGGTGTCGGAAGGTTGCTCCTTGGTGGCCGTCATGGTCGATGCCTTGTCCTCCGCTAGAGCAGGAAGGCCTGCCGTCCTCTAGCTTGCTTCCTTGTCAGCCACAGCCGCTGTTTGCTTCACAAACGCCGGTAGACTGGGCGTGGCTGAAACAGTGGTGCAGACGGGGAAAGCGATGGATCCAACTTGAGTCCACACCAACGTTGTCGGAGTAGGCGGCGCTAGGACACGGTTGGAATAGTAGTCGATGTAGCCCGGGAGCATGTCGTGAGGTCCTTGAACGCCAAGCCCCCCTACCTGGCGCGTCACTGTCAACGGCTGGTATCCGTAGACGGGGTATGTATAAGACGGGGGAACGTTGGCATAAGGACTATAGTAATATGACATGATGCTACTCTAAGGTAAGGATTTTTATACTGTTTCAGGCCCTCGAAGGTAATACCCTACTTCAGTTTATATGAGATTGCTGAGGAGGGATTCCCCGAGTACAGAGTACAATATGTGGAAAGCTAGATGTCGACGAGATCGTACTCGGAAGGTCCGAAAGACGATCTCGACAACTTTGGTGGCTAACAACTACTGGAACGGCTTCGACTTCTCCTCTGACTTGATCGATCTGTCCGTACCTATGGGGGTGACAATCCTTTTATACCGTGGGTTCCCTGCAGTCCCCGAACAGAACTCCGATTAAGAATCACGCACGATTAGGAAAGTCCCTATCCCATACGAATAGGATTTCGTCTTGTTTCCTTAACAGTACTGCGGACCTTCGTATTATTCCGTATGTCCCGTTCTTCTTTCCTTATCCGTGTATATATACCTTTCCGTTGACCTTCGTATTTCCGGGTAACGAGGGTAGCCCTAATCGATAACTCTGACACATGGGATTTTAGCACATTTTTTGTTTGGTGGTTGCAAATTCATGGCACATGGCAACCAACATCAGTTGCTCTCTGATCCGGAGTTAGCCGGGCCTGCTACCGTGCTACGTGAGATCGGTCGTGGTGGTGTCCAGCTGATTCGAGCACGACCCACACAACGGCGGGGGCCTGGCGCTGACGCTGACGCCGCGAAACTCTGGCCTCTTCGGGAGATCGATCCTGAGCTATTGCTGGTCAGCATCGCTACGACCACTGACATGATCGGCCTTTTCTGCCAATTCTGCACGCAGAGTAGGCCGATCTGCACGCACCTCGCAAGTTCACCTCCAATCTCCGAATCAGACGCAGGGGGATGAGGATCAACCATCCGATCAAGGGACCGTGCGCTATCCTGCTCCCATAATTCCCAGGCCTGCATGCAAAAACGATTTGCTTTGTCAGCCAACTTTATGATGATGATTCTGGTTCATCTCCAAAATATGGAGTAATTTGTGGTACTCGATAAGGTGAATGGAATGGCAGTGTGTTTTAGTGTAAATTTTAATATATCATAATCTTGATTATGAGATACTACTGTCTGATACCATAAGGAACGTAAAATCATCAAAAACAACAAAAACTGAAAGTAGTTACGGGTATCGGTAATTTTGTATGACGCAGCTTACATGTGGAAGAAGACTGCCCATGCCACCATTCTTTGTCCACTCAGACTTTCAAGAAGTATAGCTGTAAACGTCGCATTTGTTGTCAACTCCCCTTGCAAGTACTCCGGGGATGCATACCCCCTACGTGTTACCCAACCATGTCAATATGTCGTTATGAAGAAACACAACCACACAAGCAAAAAAATATGAACAGTTAACTGTTCATGAGCAAGAGACTGGAGGATGTGAAATAACTCACCGTGACCCCACAATTGTGAGATCGGAACGGTCTGTCGGATCTGCGACAAACATCTTCGCGGTGCCGAAATCTGAAATCCTGGGCCTGAAATTTTCATCCAGCAATACGTTTGGTGGCTTCAGATCCCTGTGAACGACACATTCGTTTGATCCCTCGTGCAAGTAGGCAACGCCATGGGCGATCCCCTGAATGATATCCAATCTTTGTCTCCAGTTGAGCATTCGACGGAGCACAGGCTCACCTGTCAGCGCCAAGCACATAGTGGTAGCAAATGACATATGAGATCATGAGAACCGAATATATAAAGTTCCTCCCTGGCTCTCTCCGTCCTAAAATATAAGGTCTATTTCGTTTCGTTAGGACAAGAGTTTGACCCATAATTTTTTTATCGACATATAATTTGTACGCCGAGAAAACATAATCATAAGATAGTACTTTTGAATATAAATCTAACAATATAAATTTTGTGTCATAAAAATAAATTTTTAAAAGAAAATTTTTTTATCAAACCCTTGTCCTAACGAGTCAAATTACGTCCTATAATTTAGGACGGAGGGAGTATTACAGATGTACTAGCTTTCAAATTAAACACCTCAGAACATACCAAATATGTAGAGTTCCAATCTCCCATTCATCATGTAGTCGTTTCATCATGTAGTCGTATATTAGTAGACGCTCATTGGGTACACTACAGTAGGCAAGAAGAGGGAGAAGGTTTGACATGCCTGACCCTGGGCATCAGCTCCACTTCTCTTACGAAACCCTTCTCGTCTTTCTTGGTGAGGGTTGATTGATTTAGCCGTTTTACTGCAATCATTCTCCCATCAAGTAATTTACCCTAGAGACCTTACAATTAATATTGTAAGAATGAGATAGATGGATTTTTAAATAATAGAATTTACTTAGTACTCCATCCATCTATACACATTGATCCAAAATAATGATCTCTTCATCTCTAAATATAAGGATTTTTTGTCTATACAAATACATGGACAAAATCCTTTAGATTCAAGGATGGATGGAGTAGAATCTTGTTCTACTTGTTGCGTCTTGTAAATATCATAACCCAATCAGACTGAAAAGTGAAATCTCGATTGACCGTTCTTTTCAGTTGAACTAGCATAGTGGCTCACGCATTTTGCGTGGCTAACTTTACTTTTCATGTATATATTTTATTATGAGGTTTGATTTAGTTTTCTGTGTAAATATACCTAAATTTTACTTATTATTGTAGATACTATTGTTTTTTCTTGAACGAATGATAGGGTGAGGGAAAATTGTGAGATGTTTTTTTTAATAAGTTAAGGTTACATTGTATAATCCCTTACCATAATTGATAGAAATATTCTTCGGAAATATTTAATATCTAGAAAAAAAACTAATCCTTATTATGTACTAAATTGAGTTATTATGGTATAAATGTTATTTTCTAAGCGTTGCAAAAGGCACCGTTAGAAAAACAGGTAATAAGGAAACTATCCTTAGATTTAGTTAACATTAAAAAAGTTTGACTAAATCTTATCGTAAACTTCAATTATGACCAGAGGGAGTATGTACATACATGGTTACCCCAATCAAGTGGACTAATGTTCTTTCTCTTCTCCCACGAAGACACATCAGCTCAAACGTATTAGTACTTGTATCATTGATCCATGCATGGTGTACAGTCTCTCTTCTTATTCTCTTTTTTCCCATGAATTCACAATAGTTATTTGTAGCTTTTATATGATAAAATTTAAATTACCTCTCTACTCTTAAATACAATATCGTCTAGATTAGTTATAGCTTTTCATGTTATGATTGATCAAGGTGTATATTGAACCAATCAAGTCTATTATTTAGTTGCAATTTAAATCCATCTCGCTACACTATTCTCGCATCAATGCATATGGGATTTATCTAGTTGGCATAATCTGAATACTCATCGTATTATAAAAAAAATTAGATATCCGCATAGTAAGCAAACACATTCTCTTCCACTCGTTGCTACTTACAACCTGCTATCCTGTATCCACGCGTCTTTCTTCTAAATTGTATTTTTGTGTGGACTCTAGAGTGTCCTTTCAATATTCCATATTCTTTATTCCTAATTTTAGTTATTTTTAAATTATATTTCTATATAGACTATACATTTTTAAAATATTTGTTACTTTCATTTTCGAATTTCATTTACTTGTAAATTGTTTTTAGAGTAAATTGCATTGAAGGTATACAAACTTGTCAGCTGGTGCAATTTAGTACATAAACTTGCAAACCGCTCGTTTTGGTGTATAAACTTGTCTAGTACGTGCGAACCAAGTCCAAAATGACACAACAAGACAACTTTTATCAAATTAAAATGTTGGTTAGTACGTGATGTGCATATGGGAGTATATATGGTATGTGAACACTGTATTTGTAAATAGTTATGTATATAGTATTTGGGAAAGTATCTGGTGCAACCCTGTATTTGGGTGGAAACATAGAAACCTCAATCTCCACCGTGTGATCTGAAATGTTTGGTCAGATGAACCCCATCATCCCTACCGTGCATTTTACAAAAATACGCCCGCCTCCCATGTTTTTTTTATGCTTTAGTCCTTGCTTGCCTCACCCACGACTCACCCCTTTCCTCACCCTGTTTCCCCTCTCTCTCCATCTCATCCTCCCGCCGGTGACGACGTCGTCGGGGTCCGGCGGCACACGACGCGACGATAACGTGCTGGGGCCATACATTTTAAATACCAATGGGAGGCGGGTGTCTTACCGCAAAATATACGGTGGGATAAGGGGTTAGATCTGGACCATACATTTTAAATCCAAGGGTATAGAACATGGGTTGCATGTTTCCATCCAATATAGGGGTTGCACCTGATACTTCCCCTTATTTGTGTCCCATGCATAATTATTCAATATTTTATATGTTGTTTTCTTTACATACTATGCCTTACAATAATTTTTTTACTAAATAAATGTATGTCTAGGACATCCTTTCTCATGTACATACATAATTGGTATCCAAATCAACACTTAAATTAACGAAATCAGCCATATCATTCTTTTTGGCCTTAGTTTACAGGCATCAGTCAAGTTTATGCACAAAAATGAGCTTTTTGAAAGATCATATACTAGATTGCACATACATGCCAAGTTTATGTACCACCAATGCAATTTGCTTTTGTTTTTATATGGACTCTATCCTTTTCAATATTTGTTACTTTTAAGTATGAAAAATTTTAGTTATTTGTAACTTATATTTCTATATGAACTGTATACTTTATTTCAATATTTTGTACTGCATCCGTCTCAAAAGATAAGGACTTATACCATTTTTTGAAGAGATTAAGGTTGAGGTGAGGAAGAGTTGTGTTTGGTTGAGAGGAGAAAATAGGTGAAAAAAAATAAATGAGGGATGGTTGGGATTGGTGGAGATGGGGTAGGTGGGTGTAGAAGTAGTTGTATTTTGAGGCAAATTTGAATTGCTCAGGTAGTTATATTTTGAGACGGAGGGAGTATTTTAATTTCTAATTTCAGTTTTTTTCTAAATTGTATTTCTATATGGCTCTAGATTGTCCTTTTTACATTCCATATTATTTAATTCTAAAATTATATTGTATTTCTGCATAAACCTAATAAATAGTTTTGAACAAAGTGGTATAGTTCAGCAATGCTGATTTAGAAAGTTTTGTGAGAAATCATACATTTTGAAATGTGGAAGGAATAATCCGCAAATAATCTGCGGCCAACAATCTGAAAATTAAGAACGGGCTAAAGTAGGACTACCTTGTAAACTACACCAAATCCTCCATAGCCAATCAGGTTGTCCTGTGCGAAATTTCCCGTGGCCACCTTTACAATATGCAGGTCAACCGGAGAAATTGTCGTGCCGTAACATAGAGGAACTTCTTCTGCAATATGAGAAGAATCAATAATTGATCGGGAACATCCTGACCAGTGGCTAATACTTAATAGATTGACGAGGTACTGTACTTCATTCCTTCATGAAGCAGCTCATTTTACCTGAGATATTGTGTTTCTTTTTCCACAAAATCGCAAGTCTGATACCGTACCCAATATCATACAAGGTCGGTAACTGCGTTTTTGTGTTGACGTCGTCACCACTAATATATATAAAATAAACCATATAGAACTGTTATTTATATACTGTGCATACCTAACTCAGAATTTACAGACCTCACGTAGATATCCTGACCTCCATCAACCTTGCGTAGATCGTTGAGGCCATCCGCCCAGATGATGCAGCCACTCCCGGCACCTCCTCCCCCAATGTCAGCTGGGGCGTAGGCCACACAAGAGCAGTTGGCCAGGCACCGTGCCCTGCACTGTTCCAGACTGGCGCGCATATCCACCGTCGCGTTGTGCACGTCAGGGAGTTTCACCCCGCGAACCACAACGAAACCGTCCGTGTTAATCCCCCCATTTCCACAGTCCAACGCTGTGTCACGCCGGCATCCGCCGGAGGTGTCCTTCATCATCTGCCACGCCGACGGCGACGCCGGGCTGAAACCCTTCACGCAGCTGCAGAACGACGTCGACGCCGCGCCGGCGTCGCACATGCCGAACGCCCCGCATTTCCCGTAGTCGTCGCAGAGATCCCTCGGCCCCTGGAAGAAATTCTTCCACGACCGTGTGTTCGGCTCCCAAACCCATCGCTGGACAACCCCAACGTCCGTGACCACGATACGTGACAACGGTGCCCCGGACTTGGCAACGTAGCCGTAGGTGATCTCGCTTTGGCTCACCGTCATTTGGTAGGTTAACATGTTGGAGTAGGTCCCCATCTCCGGAATTCCACTGAACCATTGCCCGTTCCATGGCCCCGTGCGGTATATTGTCATATTGTCTTCCCACAGAACGTCTTCCGGCACGCCACTCTTCGTGTCCGTCCCGTAACGAAATTTTCCCGTCGATGGGTCGGTGGCGGAGCTCCACGACGAGAGGTACCATTCGGCCCCGGTCCATAGGTTCTTGCCGATTTTCATGCCGGGGAGCAACGTGTCAGTTGGGTGGTCGAATGAGTGCCACAACACGATATTGCCAGTGCCGCGATCAGTGACAACCAGATTGCCGGTGTCGAGCAATTGTGCGACCGAGGAGCCCGACGCGGCCGTGGTCGTCGTGTTCGAAGACCAAACGACTCGGCTAGAGCCATCGAGCAAGAGGAGGCTACCGGTGTCAGTGATGACCAAAACACCGGAGGTGTCTGTGAGAGGATGGTCACGGTTGGCTACCCAGCAGACGACGTCCTCTGAAACAGAGAACCAAATGCCAAGGTACCTCTTGGAGGGCACACCAGCTGGGGAGAAGAAGCCCAGGGTGAATGACCCACCAGATGAGACGAGACGATTGCCGTCCGTGATGTTTCGAGCCTTGTCAAGCGTGTCAGCTGGAGTGTCGTCTGCAACACTGCTTCTTAGAGAAAGCAGAAGCAGGCATGGTAGGACTAGGATCAGGAGAGTGTTTTTACTGACTATTGAGCTCATGGCTCATATATGACAATGCGTCAGTGCCTTTTCTTGCTCAAGGTCACTGGTATGCATAATCATGTTCGCTGTCTGTGTACATATAGACATGAGCATGCGCGCTTAGTCGTTTACGTAAAATCGGACGAGATGGTTAGTATATCTGTTGCCCGATTAAAAATCAAAATGTCAAACATCTGACTTTAGCCCTTACGTGTGTCATTTAAGAAAGGGAATCCACGACAACTGTGTTGGAATTCTTTAACAGCAATTCTATAATGAGTTAATAACAGTTTTTCAAGAATGACTTCTTAGCCTATCAAAAAAATGACTTCTTAGATAGTTTATAGATACAACGACACGTCTTCCAGGTAATCTCACAGTGACTAAATTTTTCCTAGTTTACGCTCCGCTGTGGCCTACTCTGCCCCTTCGAGATGTGGATGGCTAGTTGTGGAATATTCAAATTGTCTTGAGGAAGAAACAATTCTCTCTTTTTTAAAAAAAATGGATATTCTAATTTTATATACTTATGTGAGGTATTAATGATGTTGGCTTCAGTTGGATCCGAGGAAGGCTATACGCCTATACTATATCCTTGAGACCTTGAGTATCTTTGATTACTTGATATCTTTTTTTGCCTTTTCCGGGGGTTGATTACTTGATATCAACTTGCATTTTTCAGTGTCAATCGATAGAATTTCCTGCTTATGGTAGATCTAGCTAGTTTAATAACAGATCGAAGGAGAGTACCTAATTTATTGGAGGAATTGTAAAAAATGTGTAGCACTAGTTTAGTGGAGAAACTTCCAAGAACCCTCTACACATATGAGGCCATGACCGCGTCTCCTTTACAACTTTTTAATTAGAAAAGCTTTGTATGTAAGCTTACATATTTCACTGAGACGCAATGCAACATTGGATCAATGGGGTCAAGGATCGTGATATGCTATTTATAAAAAGGGAAAGTATCTTTCGTACCTAGGTTCATTTGCTTCTAGGCTTTTCATGTGGTGTAAATGGTTGAAAAAAATTGAGAAAAAAATTAACAAAATATATTGTGATAATATAATTTAGCTCACAAACATGCAACTTCAAATTTGACCTACATTTTAAGAAATAAAAATAAGTATTATGTCTACATTCTGTAGTGTCAAAATTTATTATTTTTGTTTCTTAAAGATCAATCGACTATGAAATTGCAGGTTTTGTATACTATCTTATATTATCCAAATTAATCTAACACAAATTTTAAATATTTTCTATGACTATTTAGGCCGTATGTATAGCTTATGTGTATTTGCACCTACGTTTAGAAAATCCATGCTTGTTTATAAAAGGCTATATATATATCTCAAATTCAAATATATTTGAGTATAAAGATCACATACCCAAAATAATTATATGTATATATGTTGCATACCCATAATCAAAATTTAACCAAACATGATATGTTCAAATTTAATTCAAACTTGTTTGAACTAGTTAGTAAACAAGTTAATCTTCATACTCAAAAAGTTTCAAAACTTTTCATATTCATTTAAACATAGTTTAAACTCAATTCCAACCTTGAAGGCCATACACCATGAAGGATATAATTCAAACTTGTTTGAACTAGTTAGTAAACAAGTTAATATTCATACTCAAAAAGTTTCAAAACTTTTCATATTATTTTAAACATAGTTTAAACTCAATTCCAACCTTGAAGGCCATACACCTAATTAGCGCCGCCGGTCATTGGCATGCTCTTTTTAAGTTACTAGCAAATGTGTCCGTGCGTTGCAACGGGCAAAATCAATTTTGACCGTGCACCACAATGGTAGAAATTTATACATTCAATAAACATAAATTATAAACGCTTCTGAAAAAATAAAGAACTAAAATTAAACTTATTTCCTTCGGCCGAGAGATCTAAAATAGACTTATCTTCGACCTGCCCGATCAGCCCACGGCTTTTTTCATTTGCGCGTGGCCACTCCCGCGCTTGGCGCTCCCAGGGGGCAACCTGGGCCTAGGTCGCGAAAGTCGGTGTCGCGCCCTTCCCTCCTAGACCGATTCTCGGTTTGATCGATCCCATACGTTCGATTCTAAGGTTCCCGATCGGACGGACGGGCAGCGAGATGAGGGACCAAAACGCCAGCCGGAGCCAAAACCCTAACCCTAAATGCAAGCCAGCCCCAATCCCCACACCACCACACAGTCGTCAACCCGCCTCCCTTCCGGCCGCCGCCACCCAGCCACTTGCCCGTTGGTTAACAACGATGGTTCACGACCGGCGGTAAAGACCGAAATGAACTAACTGAGACCGAAACCAAATTAACCGAGACCGAGATTTTCGGTCATAAGTTTGGCATCCATCCTCAACTAACCAAAATTTCCTCGGTCAATTCGGTTACAGGGCAACCGTTAACCGAACTCACCGAACTACCGATTTTGGCCCAATAGCCCAGTAAGCGCATTACCTAATCAGCATAGGAAACCCTAAATCCCCATGTCCCAGCCTTCCTCGCCTCTTTCTTGCGCAGGCTCGATAGCCGCCGCCGCCTGCACACAGCCACACAGATAGCCTTCGCCTCCTGGTCCCTTCGATACCACTCGAGGCCTCGCCGCCGCCCGCCGCATCTTGCACCTCGTATGAGAACGCACTGGGTGCGCATCGTCCTCCATCGGAGTAGCATCATGACGCATCCACCACTTCGATCGAGCCTCCGATGGCTGCGCCCCGCATCCGCTTCGATGTGGATCTACTGGTTTATGCTTTGTCTGTTCCTCACGGAAGCATGAAGAGAAGATGCTTGCTTGCTGTATTTTTTGGGGCGAATGATGTTTGCTGCCATTTAATGGTACTTGTTATTGCGATAAATCATGTTATTGTTTTGCGTGCACCTGCACAATGCGGAAGGAGGATGCAATTTATTCGACGGTGCGGCAACGACAACGGCTCGCGTGGGGTGTGTTATGAAGTAAAATGAGAGAACAAAGAGAGCTGAACACAAGAGAGAAAAAGTAGAATCATCCATCTCTTTTCTTATTGATCTCATGGCCCTTTTATAGAGAGAGATTACAACACACTAATGCAAGCATTAGTATATACAAGAAAACACATGAATTCTCATCCTAAATGTAATTCATGGACTGGTTTATAACTTATGCATTTAGGTAGATTCATGGCTGAATAAACCAATGCAATAAGTGAGATTAACCATGGTAGTTATCACATATTTCATGACCTTGATTGCTGCATGGACAAGATCAAATAATGGCTTTGTAACACTCCCCCTTTTGATCGAGTCCGTCTTGAGATCAACATGTTCCTTTAATTCCTTTGAAAAAACCCCGTGGGAAAAAATAGAAATAAATTGATTGATGATTGCTCTATTGCAGGTTTAAGGAGTAATCTATGCCTTGTTCTATCTCTAGAAAAACCCCTGTGGGGGAAAACAGGAGGTAGGGCATATGCTTGCATCAAACATTGTCTCATTAAACTTTGTATGAGAAAACCTGATGGTGAAAACTCATAAAAGAGAAGAGTACAATGTGAAACGTTATAACAAGGTCAATTATTCAGAGAGTCTCCCCCTGAAGCTTGGGTCTTGCTATCATCCTTAGGAAAAACTCCTCTAAAAACCCAGTGGGAAAAATTTAAGGAGAAACCATGGATATAGATATGTCATTAAAACTCCT
The DNA here is from genome assembly GCA_000325765.3 of Leersia perrieri. Lineage (NCBI taxonomy): Eukaryota > Viridiplantae > Streptophyta > Magnoliopsida > Poales > Poaceae > Leersia > Leersia perrieri. Next base: position 20,521,909 of record CM002482.1, read on the forward strand.
TAAAACCTAGTAGGAAAAAAAGGAGAAAATTGTATGACATATGTATGTTATTGCCTCATTAATTCTCTGAGAAACCTTTGAGAAGGAAAAACTCATGTGAGAATTTTGAGAACGATGATTATGACCTTTGGATCATAATTAGGTTAACTTCTCCAAAAACCTTATAGGAAAAATGTGAGAAATTATTGTATATCTTTGGTATCCCTTTAAAAACCCCTGTTGGGGAAAATAGAGATATAATATACTTACATTGATATATTGCCTCATTAAAAACCTTTCATGAGAAACCTGATTGGAAAAACTCATAAGAGGGAAAAAGAGTACAATATTTGCATTTGAACAGGTTTAGTCTAAGAGATTTCTCCCCCTGACATTTGCAAACATAGATTGACCACATACCAATTTCTTGTAACGTGAAGTTACCATGAAGTTGTTAGGGACCTACTTTGCAAGATAACCTATTTTGCAACCGAACAATGCAAATATCATTATCTTTGTAGATAATAATATGTGATTCAATGGAATCTATCAGAGCGTAAACTCCTCCACAGGGGATTCGTGGAACCCCTTTTTTGTCCGGCCCAGGGGTACGGGTGGATTCGAGTATTGTAATTGTGTGAGGAAAAAGAGTAAAACCCGATCCCGGGTGAGAGTGGAGACAAGGGTTTATATAGGTTCGGGCCGCAGGATGCGTAATACCCTGCTCTGTTGTGTGTCTAATATTGTGGGAAGAAAGCTCTTGCTTACAAGCTTGTGTGTATTTTTTCTCTCCGTCCTCCTATACTGTGAGCCTTGATCTCCTTTTATACTCAAGGGAACACCACAACGGCTTTTTCTCTCTCTCCCTTTCCTTGGACGTCAAGAGTAGATTACTCCATCCTGACTTCGCAGACATGCCAGCACGCCCTTCCCTTATCCCCCGTGTAATCCGGAATCAGAAGTGGATTTGGTAGGGCAGGTGCTACAGGCGTTGTGAGGTCTTGTCGCTCTTTTCCTTGCCGGAGCTCGTAGGCCGTAGGGCAAGTTGATTGTAGAGGTTGAAGAAAACCTCGCCCTCCTCCTCCACGCTGCTCTCCGTCGCATTAAATGCGATAGAGACGGGGCAGAGGGGGTGTCCTGTCGCAGGCGACCGCACAGTCACCCACGACTGCCGCGGCCGCCCACGCCTCCTCCCCTCGATCAGAGGGAAAGGAGTGATGATGGGGGATGGCAGCGCCATTTCACATTGCCATTAATGCGGTGAGGCTGTGCCGGCCCTCATGAATGCGGCAGTTGGGAGCGCAACGCCGCTCCCTCCCCCGTGTTTTCTAAAGGACGAACTGGTGCGGGTCATCTTTTGGCCCCCCGGGTGCTCCCCGGGGTGGTCTGCTTCCTCCCGGAGGAGGCCCCGGGGTTCACCGGGCCACTCCCCCCGGGTCTAACATTTTTGTTAGATTGCTTTGGTGGGCCCAAGGCGCTTTATATCACTGCCACGTGGTACCCTCGGGCCCACATCACCGACAGAATCAATACCACATAATTTAATTATGCGGTTAATCATTCTACGAGGTTTGTGAACTTCGGAATGATATGTGGAAATAATTATGCTTAATCACTTATAATAATAATCAGTATGTAATCTGGCTTTGCGGGATTAGTTTGCCAGGATATACATATCCCACTATGGTTTTATCTTGATTTCAATAGTAAATCAAAATCGTTTATTGCCACAAAGATATCTAAGGATATCAAGTCTAACTCTCACCTGATGGTGATATTAGAGATGCG
>CM002482.1:20523775-20536307 GCA_000325765.3 Leersia perrieri
TCACACAACCAATAATATCACAATAATTTGACCATGTTTGATTCAGAATATTAAGTGTTTCAAGACTTGGTTGTCTGAATCTATCAAATTCATTTCATCTACCATGATTGAATATAGAATTTGATTTCCACACATACCAATAGGTATGTTTTGCTAGGTCTCTGCGAGAAACCATGTGCTACAAGCTCTTGCTATCTCACCACCACGCTTTCATAAGAAGACATTATGAGAAGGATATATTACTGTGGTAATATTTTCATTATCGAGCAAAAGCAATACTCCTTAATTGTCACCTTTTTATTTGACCCGATTTGAGTGTAATGAGCACTCTGCCTAGGACTTTCAGTCTGGATCCAGTGAAGGTATATGACAATTTTTGAGGAGATGTCGATATTCTGTAGACTTTGTATGATGACTCAATGGAACCAATATAGCATGTGGAAATATCAACCCTTTCGCACTCTATGTTATTTCCCACAACAGAGTTAGGGCGTTCTAGTGACCTAGCGCCTGAAATTTATATGCAATTATGCTGGACTTTTGGATGGTAAACATCCATAGGTATTGGATAATAAATATCCATATGGTGTCTATCAACTGATGTTGATATACATTTACTGCTTTTGAGAATATTGTTTCTTAATGTCCGCGGATGCTTGCAATAAGCTGAATTCGGTTGTAACCATACTTCTCCCCCTCTTACATGGGAGTTGATGGTTTTGCAAGATACCTCCACTCTTTCTGGTACAACTTTATGGATGAAATTTGTATGACACCATAATGAGAAGTAAATGTTATGGCAGGCTATTTGAAATGTGATGCAAATAAAAGTTGTTCCGAACGATTTGGTTCGAAATATTTGGTACGTGGAAATGAGGATGGAATGTGTAACATTCACTTTTAATTCCTGGCATTCTTTATGTGGTATGAATCTCCCCCTAATGCCTGCAATATCCTCAAATGTGAGTAGCATACAGGCAATGTATAATCCCCTTCCAAAGGATCTAAGGTATTTTATGATAGATGAATAATAATACCTCATATGAATCCCCCGATGCCCATTGATATATGCTATGGTGGTGATACGGTACGTGCTAAACGTTACCGATTCGCGGATAGGAAATCTTTTGTCTGAGGCCAATTTTCCACGTACTGACTGCAACGGAGGGAGCTGTATATTTGCAGTGTGATGAATTTGATTTTATTATGCGGTGTGTAAAGCTGCATATTACCAACTAGATATTGGTAAAATGTGCAATTTAAGGGTCTTGCTATGAGCTTGATTATCTCCTAGAAGAGAGTGCAACTAACCATTATGTGTATGAAGATTTTGGAACAAAGTGCTAATCTCAAACTCGACGTGCCATTGAAATGTCATTGAAGGCATATGAGGAGAATACAACAATGTTTTTTATTCAAATTGAATGAATTCGGTGTTCAGGGTGATGTGCTAATATTTGAGCAATCAAATTAGTAAATTCATGGTTTTGTGTGTATAAAAGGCACACATTTGAGCATCGTGTAGATGCGTCGACTAGAACCATGAAATACTTGAACAAGTTAACAAAATGGTTTTATGTGTCACTTATATCGACTTGAATGATTTCAAGGAATCTAAGTGATTCAAGCTCCAATTTTAAGATAAGAGGATCTTAAAATCAAATTCTCGAAGGCACAAATAGTGCTGATATCCGAAGATTACGAGAATAAAAGCATGACCAACAAAATTGTCGATAATTTTCCATATCATCCCTATGTCGGGATTACTAAGGCCATAATGTAAGTATGGAAAAATTCTATATATAGATTGAAGAATTTCGATATGAAATTCTTTTCAGATATATAGAGTTCATACAAATTGTATGATCTATCGAATGTGTTTGATATTATCATTTGACGACAACCATTAATATTGCAATCCCATAGTAGGACATGGCTAACAAGTATATGCATTTTGAAAAACTGATGGTTCTCCAAAAATACTGTGAATAAAACTTCACAATTATATAAGGTATAGATCAATGAGATGTAGTGAAGTGTGGCATTTCCTAGTGATGTGATTTTTATGAATCACATTTACGACAAATTTGAAATTTGTCCTAAAGAAAGCCTCTTCCCATTTGGGATCCTATTAGCAGAAAATGTCATCATTTCCGTCTTGATAGGTTCATGTCTTGCTTTGAGCAAGACACATTTCTCTTGATCTAATAGCGGTAGATTTTCCTCTTGAGGAGGTTGAAATGCCGTATATAATCTATGAAATAAATGGTTGGCCTTAAGTCTTTTACCATGTTGGATAGTCATGTGACCATCTGGTGCAAGAATTGTGAATTCTTTGCCCGGTGTACAACATGTGATTACCATAAATTTGATCAATTTACATGTGGTAAATTAATATTGTATGATAATGTTGCAAAATTATGTAAACAACATGAGTCTTGTAAACATTGATGATATTGTATACCTTAATTTGGAATATAATTATATGGACGAGTATGCTCGTTGCTAAGGACGTGATCTACAAAATATTGTAGATGCCTTAGACTCCATAATTTGATTTATATTCTTGAACACCAAATTGGTGGATGAGAGCATCATTGCTACGGTCATAATCTACACAAAATGTGTAGTAATGCCTTAGACTACACCCATGATATGAATTCAATATAGTATAGAGGTATTTATTATCAATATTTTGCATATAAATTTCGATGGAATTAAGCACATAGGGCTTAATCAATCGAAATTTATATAGTTGAATTTCAGGAATTCAATATGGTTGAATACAAATGATGCATAATAATAGGACCTCATATAGGAGTATAACAATGTGCATAAACACCATTTATGGTGTAAAACACATGATGTGGATGAGTGAGAGAACTCGTTGCTAAGATGTGTCTTAGTCTTCACCTATTTTGTTTTATACTCAAAGATATTGAATGATTTCAATATGACTATAGAGGTGGATAATATTAAATTGCAAGAAAATTAATTGCAAAAAATTAATTGCAAGAAAATTGAATTGCAGAAAATTAATTGCAAGAAAATTGAATTGCAAGAAATTAAATTGCAATAAAATTAAAATTGCAAGAAATTAAAGTGCAAGAAATTAATTCATTGCAATAATGGAAATAAATCCAAAACATGTATATGTTATTGGGAATGACGATGGACATCTTCTTTAAACATTTACATAATTTCCACTACACTGCGGTGTATGGAGTACACTGTAATTTCATTTAACCTGAGGGTCCAAAATTTAATTGATGACCAATGGGTCAGAAATTGTTTATTTGCATGAGGCAAATAAATCGTAGCGTAAAAATATAGCCTGAGGACTATATTATATTTGACAAAAAAATATGTCAATTATTTAGCCATAGAATTGTACAAATTCAAGGGCTAAACTGAAATTGCACTGCATCGGTACAAAATTTATGGACTATTTTGGAATTTGCAGCCAGCTTAGGGCCATTTTCGCAAAATTTTCCAAACATAGGCCAAAGCCCATTTGGCCTTTCGGCCTGTTAATATGCGAGCGTGGGTGGTACGGCCTGTGGGCGCTAGCAGGCGGACACGGCCCATCAGGCGGATGAGCAGGGGGCGGCCTGTGGGCCGGTTCGGCACAGCAGCCTGCTCGGCAGGTGGCGCGGCCTGTGGGCCGGCTCGGCTCACAGCCTGCTCAGCAGGGAGCGGTAGCCCAAAAACGGCCGGTTAAGGGGGAAGGGAGGGTGTGGCTAGGGTAAAACCCTAACCATTCTTCCCCCCTCATCCCGCCGCTGCCGCCGACTGGAGGCTGGAGTGTGCCATCCCGGCGATGTTGCCGCCATCGCCGATGGCCAGCCGCTGCCGTTGCGGCGTCGCCGTGGCCAGGCCGTCGCCGACCTGCTGCCGGCATCGCCGATTCGCCGCCGTCGCCACCGATTCGCCAACGGACGTCATTGTGGCCGGCGCACAGGCGGCATTGTCCGTAGACACCGCCTCTGCCTGCGGTGGAAGAGGCCGACGCACGGCCAATAGGCGCACACGCGGCCACCGTCGCCGTCAGTCCGCCGTCATTGGGCGTCATCACCGCGGGTGCGAGACCAACGCCATCACCAGCCCGGGCGCCATCACCAGGCCGCTGCTGCCAGGTCGCCGCCAACGCGACGGGTACGTGCGCGCCACCGCCGCCGACGCGGCCACCGACGCACAGCCGTCGCCGCCGTTCACCGTTCGGACAAGATCGGCAAGTGAGGGGCAAAGCCGTGGAGTTAATCGGCCGGCGTGCATCGCGGATGGATCGCGCCAATGAGCATACGTGTCCACAGCGAGTATTCGCCGATTGCAGTGAGGCAGCCAAGGCTGAGCAGTGGTTTTCGGCCACCGTATGCGGCGATCGAGCCACGCCGTCAAGCGGTGGCGGTCTTTGCTGGTGGCTGTTCCCGTCGCTGCACTGGCATGAAACCAGGAGCAATGGTGGCATGGATATGCAGCTGCGACATGGAGTGCCACGGTCTACATTCAGGAAGTACCATGGTCTGCATCCATGGAGTCCAGTGTGTTGTCGGTGTTGCCGACAGTGATCTCTCATGAAGAATAGTCTTGAACACCATGTTCATGGTTGTTGATCATGAGAAAAACCTCTCGATTTTGAGGGTTTCTGTTGTCCGTTGGACAGGCGTTGACGAGCGGACGAGACCAGGATGGCAAGACACCGCCGCTGTCTCAAATCCGCGTCAGAGATATGGAGGAGTTGGATGTCGAGGACAAGCCAATCCATAGACGATGTGCAACCATGGAAGTGAAAACATCGCGCCTTGAAGCATGATGGTGATCAAGGATATGCATTCTTACCATTCAAGGTACATATTCTTGTTCTTCCTCAGTTCTCAGAGCGTGCATGATAATGTGTTATGAAGTAAAATGAGAGAACAAAGAGAGCTGAACACAAGAGAGAAAAAGTAGAATCATCCATCTCTTTTCTTATTGATCTCATGGCCCTTTTATAGAGGGAGATTACAACACACTAATGCAAGCATTAGTATATACATGAATACACATGAATTCTCATCCTAAATGTAATTCATGGAATGGTTTATAACTTATGCATTTAGGTAGATTCATGGCTGAATAAACCAATGCAATAAGTGAGATTAACCATGGCAGTTATCACATATTTCATGACCTTGATTGCTGCATTAACAAGATCAAATAATAGCTTTGTAACAGGGTGCAGGCGCGCAGACGACTCTGTTGAAACGGGCAGTGGCGTCATCATAACGTCAGCGAAACAGGCAATGACGTCATGACGACGTCAGCAACGGACGAAAATCGCTTCGCAGAAAAATGACAAATTCATCTTGAACTTTTATAATAGGTAAAAATTTTCAGACCCATGTGGATGGATATAATTGAACTAATTAATTGTGGCACAACTCCGCGTGCACACGTGCTCACGCAACGACGCCAACCTACAGTTATGCCTCCGCCGCTAGAACGTCGGCGCCGCCGATGGCGACGGCGAAATCACGGGATCCGTCTGCGACGTGTCCGCGCGCTGCAACAGGGAGGTGGTGCTTGTCGCCGCCGTGCGCAAGGTGATCGACGGAAGGCTCAACATCCTCGTCAACAACATCGGCCAGATGCTCTTCGCCGCCGCCGCGGACACCTCGCCGACCAACTACGCCCGCATCATGGCTACCAATCTCGAGTCCTTCCACCTCTCCCAGCTCCTCGCGCCAAAATAGCGTGCGCGCGCACCAAATCCATAGACGTCGTGATTGCTCGGGAAGCGTGCTACAACAGTGGCGATGACGACCGTCGACTTCTAGGAGCTTGAGCCGAGGCCATCGAGAGGAGACGCGACGATGCGGTCGTCGAACGGCCGCGTGGGGGGGGCGTTTTTGCAAAAATGGCCTATTTCGCAACCCCCGCAACGCCCCGTTGAAGATGCCCTTATTGTTGTATGAGACTTCATGTAGGGAGTAGCTGCTACTGCACGAAAGATTATTAAAGAGATGGAGAGCGCGGGAAGAAATGGATTGATAAAGAAAGCGAGTGTGCGTGCATGCAGCCACAACACACACAATATTTTATTTTATTCAAAAAATCAGTCATCCATAGTCTCATACGAATTCGCATTGGCCTCATCGGCCAATTTTGTCGGATGGCATCGTCCCTAATCATTCTATCCTTCACCCGCCAAACTCAATTCATTCAAGACAGTTTCTATGGACATCCAGATATATATAACCATCCAACTAAACAATACACTAAAGCTTAGTTACATAATTAGGCGTAGCCCAAAGCTTAGCTACATAATCTATCAACATCATGCTAACTCAAACCCAAATTAAGGAAGACTTCTTATATTGCAACAACCACGAAGAAGTCACGTTGATATGCACTTTTTTATTCTTTTCCGACCCAATTGGGGTGGAAATAATTGAAGTAATTAATTGTATTGCAACTTCGACGAAATATACAGATGTTGTTGTACGATACTTTGATGCCCCTCTTTCAAATTGTAAATTTACAGTTCCGAACTACCTGAAGTAACTACTACTTTACATCACCACCATCCCTTAAAAATTAATGCTCCGGCCCGGTTGCAACAAGAGCTGAATGAGCCTTTTTGTGCAACAAGAGCAAAGGACAGCTTGGTTGTGATGTGGTTAACCAGGCCACCTCCTGACCTCCTCCCCTTCCTGCTCGGTTTCTTCGTCCTCTCCGGCCAAATCTTTGCTGCCGTGAGTTTGGATAAGCTCGAGAAGGGGCAGAACCTCACCGACGGCCAGACGCTCGTCTCATCCGGCCTCGGCTCCTACACTCTCGGCTTCTTCTCTCCGGGGAAGTCCACCAAGAGATACCTTGGCATATGGTTCACTGTGTCCAACGACACCGTTTACTGGGTAGCCAACCGTGACCGCCCCATCGACGGCAACTCTGGTGTGCTGCTGCTCAATGACGGGGGTAGTCTCGTCCTACTAGATGGCGCCCGCCGGCCTGTGTGGTCAGCGAACTTCTTGGCCTCTTCCGCCGCGGTGGTTCAGCTTCTGGACACCGGCAACCTTGTCGTGCGCAACGGCAGCAGCATAGCCTATCTGTGGCAGTCGTTCGACCAACCGACGGACACGCTGCTGCCCGACATGAGGATGGGCAAGATCCTGTGGAACGGCGACGAACTGTACATCCAGGCGTGGCGCTCCGACGACGACCCGTCGCCGGGCGATTATCGCCGCGTGCTGACCACGGAGGGCTTACCCGAGCTCGTCCTGTGGCGGGGCGGCGCCAAGATATACCGCACGGGCCCGTGGAACGGCAAGCTCTTCAACGGCGTCCCCGAGGCAGCCAACTACAGCAACATGTACCCGCTGCACGTGACGATCAGCGAGACGGAGCGAACGTATGGGTACAAAGCCATGCCCTACGCGCCATTGACGCGCGTCGTGGTGAACCACACCGGTTTCGTCGAGCGGCTGGTGTGGGACAAGAGCAGCCGGGCGTGGCACCAATTCTTTATTGGACCGGGAGAACCCTGCGACTCCTACGCGAGGTGCGGGCCGTTCGGCCTATGCGACCCCGCCGCGGCTGCGAAGTCTTACTGCGGCTGCCTGACGGGGTTCAGCGTCGCATCGCCTTTGGAGGCGGCCTTGAAGAACTTCACAGGCGGGTGCCGGCGAAACGTGGCGCTGGACTGCGTCGCCGGAGCGATGACGACGGACAAGTTCGCGGTGATAAGGGGGGTGAAGCTGCCGGACACGCTCAACGCGTCGGTGGACAAGGTCATCACGATGGATGAGTGCGAGCAGAGGTGCTCGGCCAACTGTTCGTGCGTGGCCTATGCTGCGGCGGACATCAACAGCACCGGCTGCGTCATTTGGACAGACGACATTGTCGATGTTCGTTACGATCCCCCTGGGCAGGATCTGTACGTCAGATTGGCGAAGGCTGAATTTGGTGATTATCCTCTGCACGATAATTTTCGTCTTATTTTATTGATTACAAAAAATTGTCTTCGCCTCCAACATACATCAATTTGTCTTGAAAGCAACTGTTTTTGAAGATAATGGAAACATACTATATTCTTAGCCTCTATCTTCAAAGAAAGTGACCCTAGATGTTTTAAAAATAAAACTTCAACTTGATAGTTTTTTTTTAACCTTTGAGCATGAATATAACTCAAGCCTTTTTAACTTAACCCATAAAGGAAAAATAAATCTAAAAAATCGATGATGTAGGAATCATGTTAATTACTAAATTTATTGCAAAACAAACTATCATGATATACAGCATTTTTATTTAAGATAATTTATCTTTATAGATACTAGTGGTCATAGTAGCATATTTAAGATCATGTTGATGTCCTAGAATGCTTATGCTTGTGACATAGGACACTAAAAATTGAACCACCAAATTAGTTTGCCATTAAGGGTAAAAAAATTGGTAGATCGTGGTAAAAATAATTGTTTATGTAGTTAGACCGTGGTAGGAGATTGATATATAATCTGTTTACAAAATACAACTTTTATATATGAAGACAGAACCTAAGAGTTGTATATCAAAAGTAAGTTTGTTTTATATATTGTATTACAAATACAACGTTATATATGCATGGAAGTAAAAATCTAAGAGTTGTCACGTAATACAATTCTTTTATCAAAATCTGTCATATGGAAATCATAACTGTATCTATTTTTGTCTAGATCCATGCAAAATTGAGCGGGAAAACACAAAATTTAAGAGTTGTACATTAAATCTGATTATATTTGTATTATCTATTGTATCTAGAGTACAATTAATTGTGTTTATATGAAACAAGAGAAATCTAGTTCGGCATAAACAATTGTAGGAATATCCACTGGCTGACTATTCCATCCGTCTAAGAATATAATTATTTGGGTTAGAACGTGACAATTCCTGTACAATGAATGTGGACATATGTTTTGTCTAGATTCATTGTAGGAAGCGTCGAATTCTCGCCAAAATACTTATATTTTTATTTTTAGGCGAACGAAGTACTAACCTTCAATCTCTGTTTTGTCTGCGTAACAGCTGAGACCAAACCCGAGAGCAAGAGGTCTCTCACTGTACCTATTTTCACGCCTGTAGCTGCTGTTGTTATTGCTTTTATTTTAATTGGCTTTTGCGCTTGGGCCGTTTGGTGGAGAAAGAAAATCAGAATAGGTAAATTCCTGTTCTTTTAGGCTTGGAGATTTTTATTATGAAGTTTGAGACTAATAACTACTCCATATGCTAATATCGCAGTTCATATTCCTGAAGACCCAGAAATGGGCGTTCGTTCAGTCAATCTAGCTACTATAAAGTCTATTACTGCGAAATTCTCTGAAAATAGATTCATTGGTGAAGGCGGATTTAGCAAAGTTTATAAGGTGAGTTTCTTTTTTTCCAAAATATATAAATACCAAGAGATCATTTTAACTCTATTTAAGCATCCTTTCTGACATTGAGCATGTTTGGATCCATGAACTATTTTCTAGCCCCTTCACTTTTAGTCCCAATAGTCCTAGGAGAGCTAAACAGGAGGGCTATTTCATGGCTATTTGTAAATAACTCACCTCGAAAAACTATCTCCCTCAAGAAATACTAATTGAGGCTATTTCTGTTGGAAATCTAGTCAATTTTCGATATAATTTAATCCAGAATTTTGATAAAGAAATAATTAACATCATGTTGCAACAAAATAGGAAATGATCTTGCATAAAACTAAATTTATTCAGCACAAAAAAGAACACGATAACTCCTATCATGTTCATGATCAAAGTAAGGAGATCATACCCAGAGTTGAATATAGATGAACTACTTGATCCGTCATGGTTGCCTACCCCGTTGCCATCTCCATTGCCTCCTCCGTTGACTCCCGGTGCACCCGATCCATCACCAGTCCCTTGCCGTTGTTGTTGATGTTCACCTCGTTCGTCGCCATGAAGAAGACCTTGAGCAGTCGCGCGAAAACGCTCCCAAAAACTATATCGCCCGTCTATCCGTATTGGTACTCGTGACGGGGCGTTAGTTCCGTAGGCTTGCTTGTCCCAAGTTCTTGTGCACGCAAGAACCCAGAATCGAGGATGATGAATTGCAACACAAGAGTAAGATCACACGTATATGATGTAGAATATGTCTACACTTGTATGTTCATGGGAGATCAACTCCATTCTCCTTTTGTAGGAGAGGGAATATGAAGATGAAAAGTCTTATGAAAGGTGAAAATGAAGAGAGCACTAACTAGCCATCAACCACCATTTTCACCATTTATCAACCATCAAATATTGTTTAATTGAGTAGGTTACAACTCCACCATCAAATGGATGTAATTGAGTAGGTTACCACTCCATTAATCAATTATTTGATTAATTCTCAAAAACTCTTCATCTTCTCACTTAATCACCCATGAACAAATGAGACATAAACACACATAACTCCTAGCATCAAGATCTTGAAATTTATTTGATTTAATTGATTTAAAGGATCAATTTTATCCAATTAAATCTAACAATTTCGGGTGGAGCCACGGGAAAAGAAACTCATTAGAGGGCCAAATGATTCTTGGATCCAAATAACTCATAAGCTATTTCATTGAAGGGCATATTTACTTAGGCTAAAAAAAATAGCATTCAAAATAACCCTTAGCTAGTTCTCCAAACAAGTCCATTGATATTGGCAAGGGCTCGTTACAACAAACACAAATACATACATATCGACTAATTAACATGGAAGTTTTCTTTTAAAAAAAATGGAAGTTGCAATTAACCTCCGTAGAGAGAGAGGGGAGGGTGGTGGTGGTGGTGCGGTATTGTTGGTAGTACGTTTTTTTTACAGGAGAGATACGGGTGTCAGCGTAGACTACTGACATGAAAAGTCCAGCTTGCCACTCGCACGTCCCATTTGTCAGAAAAACGACTCTCTAATCAAAATTATATCATTAAACTCATAAGCCGATATAAGTAAGCAATTGTCAAAATTCATCGGCTGAAACCCCGATGAGACCCTATCTATTGCTAGCCGATAGCCGATAGAACCAAACCTGCCGAGCCAATGGTAGTACAAAAGATTGGACTTAATTAACCAGGACAGTCGCACTAGGGTAAACTTGACCAATGTAATTATATAAACTAATAATACATAAAGAGGTATATATATCATGTCATATTAGCGCAACTAAATATCTTAGAAGTATATCAATTTTATCATAATATCTAACCTAACCGAGGAAATCCTAACTACATCGATATAATCTAAGATAACAAAGCCGATCAAGACGAGACAATATATATGATATATGACATACGTACTAGCAATCCAAATGTATCAGACTAAGACGAGAAAGCATTACATCAGCTGATACGATGCGAAGTTCGACAAGTGATACCTTTTCATCGGAGATCGAAATAAACCGATACAGCCCACCTTAAAAGCATAATCTCGTCAAAAACCTAGCAAGCTAGGGTGACGATGTGCCAAAACTTGTATATTGATCTATATGTATCTTTACAGTCCCTGGGTGTACATATTTATATCCATGAGCAATTCGACCCTGTCCTAAACACGATAATCATCTACGATCACAAATAAGGAAACCAGTACTCATAGACCCACAGAACATGAAACCAATCAGCTTTCCTTATAAAACCTAATATGGATACAACTGGACTCCAACATAAAAACCGATACACGCCTCAGCACCAAATCCGTCAACTCTAATGGATAGATACAAATTGTCCCGTTAACAATTTGACACTTACACCTCAGCACCAAATCCGTCAACTCTAACGGCTAGATCCAAATTGTCCCATTAACAATTTGACACTTACATATAATAACGAATCTTGACAGAGATTTGACACTATATAGTACAACGAATATGTATATAGGTTCTGTTCAGATTCGTAAGTGTTAAAATCCACCCCTAAATGCTTATATTTTTGGACGAAGGGAATACCTAATTTACTTTCTTTCATTACGGTTGCCCTTAGTGATAAACATATAAAAACAGTTTTAGAAAAATAATATTTGAAGAGTAGCAATTTTTTTATAGTGGCAAATCTTTACCTATTATAAAAGTTCAAGATGAATCTGTCATCTTTCTGCACACTTTTTTTCGTCCGTCGCTGACGTCATCACCCGTTTTGCCGACATCAGCGTCCAACTTAGCACGCGAGCAAACCGAGCGAACGGAGGCGGCGACCGGGAGGGCGGCGGCGTGGTGGCAGCGACCAGGAGGAGTGAGTGAGGAGCATTTCCCCTCATTTAATTTGACGAAACGGTCGCCGGAGAGGAAGATCGACGTTGATTTCCTCCATTGATGGCCGGAATAAAAAGGGATTAATTCCGGTGAAATTAAATCGAATCAAGGTGGGATTTCATGGGGGAATTGATGAGGGAGAGGAGGGGATCCGATTTTTGTATTTATTTCGCAGAGAAACTTCACGGGGAGGGAGATCGACCAGCGGCGGCGGCGGAGCTCTGGCTCTGTATCGGGTGCTGGTGGCTGGAGGAGGAAAACGACCTCCTCCCGCGTGGGCCCCAC
>CM002482.1:20540595-20623041 GCA_000325765.3 Leersia perrieri
CATGCTCATATCTAAGCTAGTTATGTCCTCATCATACAATCTATGAATATTAAATAATATGTAATGCAACATAAATATTATATTTCATATGGTTATATATTAATATATCAAAATGTGCCAACTAATTAGTTGGCAATAAAAATCATTAATTAAGGTTAAATTTAACAAATTTATACAACAATATGTACAAAATTTGTATTTAGTTATACTTTTATGCTACTAAAGCGGGTCTTCGTGAGGAGTAGATAGGGGGTGGAGGTCCATCCCTGTCCCCATCATAACATACAGGGATAGATTTTTTCCAAATAAATCCTATGGGTACTAAATTGCTACCATCCTCTGATCCTAATAGATGAATTATCCGTGAATACTATACATAATATCATAACTGCTGCTTTTTCTATTGTGACGCACGGATAGTAGTAAAGATAGAGATCTTTATTCACATCTGAGATTTTCACGGACGCAGAATTGCAGAATACCATCAAACTGTATGCTAGTCTACACATATTCACATGATGATCATGTGTTGGGCCCCCAGACGGAGAGGAACATGACGGTGCGCAACGACTGCTCCGCCCTCCTTCGCCTCTCCTCCTCCGCCGCCGCCGCTGCGCACCCCGCCGCAGGAGCCATGCTGCTGCTCTTCGCCGTCGCCGACTGCGCCTTGTCCTTCACCGACCTGCCTGCGCCCTCCCGCACGGTCTGCGCCGCGCGCGCGCCCACTCGGCTCATGTACCTCAGGCTCATCGATCGAACACAACTCAGCTCTTGGATCTCGATTGCTTGCTTTGGTTTGTGACTTTGTGGTTTGACGTCGAGGAGGCGTGGCCGCGTGGGAGTGCGTTATATACAGATCATGGAGTCAGGCGAGCCGCGCGCTAAGCCGCTAACTAGCACGCCCATAGTTATCTCTAATGATGACGAAACAAGCTTGTCACTGATCGTTATCCTAGTCATAGGATCGTGCCATCTGGTACACGTTCATTAGTTAGCTATTAATTGATATTCTTTTTACTTTTTTTGTAAAGATATTCTTTTTACTGATATACCCAACTAAAGATATTTCTGAGTTGAGAAAAAAAAGGATATTTCTGACCTGAAGATATCACTGGGAGATTGATGAGTTTGTTCTGCTTCTGTTAAGTTTTTAACAGTGGTAACTACTCTCTTCTGGTAGTAGTACTAGGAGTGGCAATTTATAGGAGCAAAATATGAAAATTGAGGGGGTTTAGGCAAAGTGGAGTCAGACATGATTCTGAATGAAATTTACTTGGTAAATTTTGCAGTTGAAGAATACCGCCGGGCCATCTACAGAAGGCTGATAACTAAGCTTTCAGAATTACAGCATGAAAATCACTACAGCAGTAGCGAACATTCTGAAATCGTAACTCTAAATCACATCACGCAGGATGCAGAAGGAAATCTGTACCGACTCAGCTAAGATGAGCAATATCAACCTCGTCAGGGAATTTGAACGTATCCGCTGCTCCAAATTTCTTCCTTCCCTCCTCCCACTCATCTTCGTCCTCCAAGCTGTTATGCTCGTCGTCTTCGTGGTTACTACGGCACATCGGTGACGAAGGATCATCGATACTCTTCGATTTGCACGGGTCACTGGCAAGCATTGTAACCTGACGGAGGTGAGAGATCTCGACGACGACAGTGTCATCGTCCTTGGGAAGAGGCTGCTTCCATGGCTCCCCATCAATCCTCATGAATGTGTGCTCGGCTGCTCCTTTGTGGAACTCGAACCGGATTCTATGGGCCTGAAAATCAAGTGAAATGTCATCTGCATCAGCAATACTGAAATGTAGGGAGTTCAAGAAATGGAGCGACAGAAATACTTCACCTGTGCCAGACGAGTTCCATGGCCATTAGGGGCAAGCAAGATGAGACCGTGCCAGGCATCGCGAAAGCCCACAACCTCGATAAGGCCATCGTCAACAAAAGGTGCAGTCAGGTCTCTCTGTATATTGCCATGAAAAATTGTAAATATCTGCCCAAGCCCAAGTGAACGAAAACAGATGAGGTAAGTCTTCTCCTGGTTTCAACAAACAAGAGGGGAACTTACGTCTTGTACTTTCCTCGTGCCCGGTGTTCCCCAAGGATTAAATCCTCCCGAAAAACTTGGCAAATTGAGACAGACGATTGATCGAATGCTGAAACAAGAGAAGGTATATATGTTGATTTTTGTAGCTTTTTTCTTGTGGTGATGATAACAAGAAATGCGTGTAAAAAAATTTGTGGAAAATGGGGTTGAGATTTTGGAGGCAGACATTTCAGATGTAGCAAAATGGAAACTCACTGTATACAAATGCTCTGCAAATTCAGTCAAAAAAAAAACAAATGCACTGCAAAAGCCACAGGGATTTATTTACCTCCGAGGAATTTTAAGCTCTTCCCATTGGCCACCAGGTCTTTTCATGATCCGCAATTTTGCAAGTTGAGCAATGTTCCTGAAAATGGAAGCTCTACATGTCATGCATTTCCTACTCAGTAGCTACTAGCCAATCGTGATACTTCAAATGTTAACACCAACAAATGAAGATAATTTGATCAATATCAGGAGAATCATGGTAGCATTAGTGACGGGCTACCTTGAGGATGGGTGAGTTAGTGAAGCAGCAAACCATCCTTGTTTAAGTCCAAGCTTAGCATATGCACTCTACGTCAAAGAAATGCATTGCAAGATTCAGCATAAACAAAATTAAATGCACCACAAGACTTTTGTAAATGAAATGAGAAAGAAACCTGGTTTGTTAGCTGATTTTTGAACTTCTCGGGATTTCTCTTCCTCTCAGAGTGAAATTCGTAAGACACTTGTGCATCCATCCCTGCAGTATGCAAAGTCATGAACTCATGATGACCATGTTTTTAAATCCTTGCCTTATTAATCATACGTGCTTAAAAAGATACTATAAAAAGTCCTAAAACTTTGATTCTGGGGCAACACTCGCCTATGATAATAATGTTAACAACAATAACAAGCCCTGATAAAAAGGTATTGGATAGAAAAAAGTGATCGCTTGTATCTGTTATAGCACAAACACTTATAAACCCAAAAATCACGATGTGCCTTCCACAAAAAAAAGGGGGTTACCAGGAGCTCTTACCCATACTAAAGTAATTCCAAAATCCTCCACGGTAAGTATGGTAGCCATCCTGAACAAAAATGTATAACAAATTGCTAAGCAAACTTAAGATGTATTCATTTTCGGTCTGTCCATACCAATTGAAAGTGAAAATCCATGGCTACAGCTACTTCAGTAACAGAAAGAATCAAGTAAAAACAGTATCTTACCATATTGAGTGAATCACTTCGTGATACACGGTGGAATGCATGCAATGAGTGAGGCAGCTCTAATGGAGCTATAGGTTCACATGCACCTTCCTGTGGAGCTCGCATCCTCATGATGATATGCCAACTGAAAAGATATATATCCCAATGAGTGTTTTCTTTTATATGCAGAATATATATGGTAAATTTTACTCATGTTTAACACTAAGTTTTAAAACTAAAAGTGACTGCACAAGATAAAACTTTTGCAGTGAATTATACACTGGGGAGGACTTTTACTTTTCACAAGCACGGCAGAGAAAACAGAAACAAATATAGCACTGTATGTATGAGATTACCTATCAATATTCATTTCTCTTGCTTTCTTTACTTGTTCAAGAAATGATTTCACCGCCTCTTGGTCAGTGGCTGGATTCTTCTTCCCCTGCAGTCAAATTAAGTTTAATAAGGGAATAAAACTAAATAGTAAAAACCAGGGTAGATTCGGAGATCATGCTTGCACATCATGCAGACTACGTAAAATGAAGGCCAATGAATCCAGCGTCAAACTAACAAGAAATTTACAGTTCAGTAATCTTCTACTTTAGAATGAATGAAAGATCATGCACTTTTCATAGCTCAGAGTAAATGAGATATAAATGTTAGGTTTCTTATTGCTAAACTTTCTTATGTTATTGAACAGCCTAACAGGCAAAACATGTTATATGATCACAGCAAGCATGAAAGTACATAAAGGGTGGCACTTATCACACATGAAGAGAAAGGAACTAAACAACAGTCATTAACATACCCATCCAAATGAGAAAGGAAGGTTGTTTCCAGTTCCCAGAGGCACAGTAGCAACAGGAGGTGGGTGTGAAAGCTTAAGGTCACTAACTACACCAAGCAGCCAACTTGCTGTGCCATCACCACCAGCAACCTGTTTGAAAGCTCCTTAGTTAAAAGGGCATATCCAAAAGCAAAAGAATCTTCTTTGCATATATATAATTCGTCTACTGACAATTAGTCTTAGGCTGCTCTGAATTTGAGAAGCAATATTGTCGCCATTGGACTTGAGCTTCTCAAAGTTGCAATACAATCTGCGCAGCACCTTATCAGGAGCCTCTTCGGAGAGATCAAAAACCTGTGAAAATTGTAGCTCTAAATATGAGACCATTATGTAAAGTGCTATTATGGCTCACAGGAATATTTTCAGCATTCCAGTTTCCAAACTTATAGGCTAGGTACCTGTTCTTTATTGAGAAGCTCACGGTACGATTTGATCAAGCTGCTTCCGAGTTGGCCACCGCTTCTAGAGTTGATGAAGACTACCACAGGGCAACATGGTGCCTGATCAACAATGACTTGTTCAGAATCCGGCTTCAGAATGTAATCTGGGATGTAGTAGTCTGTGAGTGGCCCGCAGGAACCATTAGCGCCATTTGTATGTCCATCCATCCTGCAAAAACATTTTATGAGTGGAAAAAGGTTAGACATTTGTTTATGCACTTCACAGTTCACAGGACCCTTTTTCCACCTTCCATAACAGCACTACGAATGACTGGATGAATGAGTGTAGGTAAGTAGAAAATGTTATGATGTGGAGTGGGGTTTACTACTAGCCATCCCATTGCTTAATGGAAAAATCAGATTCTCAAAGCAAGTGGCATTGGCACTTTACAAGGTTCCTACCAAATATCACATGACCTATTGTTTTCAAGCATGAATTAATACAAGAATGGAAAAGCACTACAACATCTCACTATCAACACCAATAAGAACCGAATTAAAAGGTGCTCCTATATGATATTCTTGTAATTTTGCCAGTACATCCTTTGACTTGAAAATTCGATCGCCATTGCCCTCTTACTGTTCATAATTTTTGCAGTTGGCTTTGTAATGTATGTTGATTACAATGCTCCCAAAAAATTTGTTAAATTAACGGAAGGAATTGCAAAAAAAAAAAAAAAAAAAAAGCTCACAAAAAGCATAGCCTTCAGAATAAAGAACGTAGATACGGACAGCAAGCGAAGCATCTTCTGCAATAATTCTACTAAAAGAGAAGGAAAAGAAAAGGTAAATTTACACATCACAAGTCAGCAGTTTCTCTTGGTATCAGAAAACAAATGTCATAATCCTCACAGTTCCCATTAATGAAAATGCCTAGTGCTATCTGCAGAAAGCGTCTAGCATACACCATGGAGAACACGCAGACATGGATCGAACCCAAAATGGAAAATTGGAGATCCCCAATTCACTTCCAGGAACCGCGTGTCTCAGAAACAGCAATATTTTTTTTTAGAAACAGCAATATCATTACCCACATAATCACAGCATGCGGATCTAGCGGAGGAATATACAACAGGTATGGTCCGTATAGATCGATGCAGAGTCTAGCGGAAAAAACGGAGATGGGATTCAGATCAACAGCAACTCAGCAAGGACATTACGACTCCAAATGCATTGCTCATGATTCAAGAAGCTTCAATACAAAATCGCAAGCTCGGCGCCATGAATATTTTACCTGCGATCTCAAGATTTGGGGGTGCGCCTCCAGTTCGTCTTTTCTTCGTGGTTCCGGCTCGCAGGGGACTAGAATTCGGGTGGTCTGCAGTTTGGATTTGAGTTTGAGGATTATTAATAGGGTGATGGTTGGGAGGACGAAGGGGAGAAGAGGACGGAAGAAACCGAGCACATACGAAATTTCCTGCGCTTACGTAGAGATGGGGTATGTTGCCCAATTGTACGCTAGATCTGCATCGTCCATTGGCATGCATGATGACAGATACTTTTGACTTTTCTGACATTTTGCCATTTATCATTTTGCCTTTGGGTGCATAGCTGTAGGTAGGTTAGTGAGCAAATTAGGCTGAGCAAATGTCGATTTTCTGAATTATGATTATATATTCAGACCTGTTTCTATAGTTGAAGGCTTCAGTCTTTGTTTAGATCGGAAAAAAAAAATACTACTAGTTCATTTTTGAATGGTAATCTAGAGAAACTACCTGCGGCTGACAGGGTTAAGATATTTGCATCAGCCATTAAGAAAGACAGGTTGACCAAACTGAGAGTTTTCATTTCTCAAGCGTTAGAACCTTTGTGTTTTTTTTAAAAAAAAAGAACCTTTGTGCGTTCTAGATTTGCTGATGGTTTTCATTCTGTCAACGAACAGATTAGGCGCCAACGCAATTTCTCCCTCCTCTCACAGTCTCGTCTACATACATCGTTCAACTCGACCGCACGGTCGCACGCAGAGTCCACGGATAATCCAAGCCCAGTTTCAGATATACCAACCAAACGTCTAGAACGGATCAGAGCGAGCATGAATTGAACTCGTGCGTGAAGATTGCAATAATCACGCAGAGACGACCAATCACCAGCGACGCCACGCAAGTTGGAGCATTTGATTAGGACCACCACCACGCAAGCCTTGTCTGCTTGGTCAGGCGAGAGCATCAAACTCTGAACATTTCGTCAGAAGTAACCACGGGCGATGGATGGGTTGGTGCGAGCTCGGCGCTGGCTCTGCAGACGCCCGAATGCATGCGCGTTTCGAGTGGAATTCGCCGCGCGTTCAACGCCAAGTTTCCGAGCCCGTTCGTCGCGCGCGCGCGTTTCGTTCTCGATTCGGTTTTCCGCTTCCACCCGGGCGCGGACGGCGGAGGGACGCGGCGCGTGCAGTGCAACAATAGTGCAGTGCAAGTGGCAACGCGATTAGAGAGGGATCCGACATAGTCCCGTAACATTCTCGGTGATATACTGTCACTGACAGGTGAGACCCACATATGTCTGATCCCACACGTCAGTGACAGCATGTCACCGAAAATGTCACATGACTATGTCATCAAATCTTTGTCCATTGGAGAGATTGGTGGAGTGGGTGGCACGGTGATGGTGATAATTTTTCATTTTGTCCCGCGGATGCTTAGGCGCGTTAAATTCCTCCGCTCGCTAACTGACGCCCGCAGGACAGGGTAAACTTGGGTGGTAGTGGTTGAGTCCATCCAGTGTCTAGATTTTTTGTTTTTCTGTTGTCCTGAATTTGCTGACATGATTCTTCGAGGAAAAAATTCACTGGCATGACGACACGAAAGAAAAAAAGCAGAGGTGATTTTGCTTCTGGTGAATGGGACAGGGAGTCGGGGACAGTTTATTGGTGTAAGGAACATGGAGAGGCCGTGGGCATTAGTGGGCCTTCATCCCAGCCCAACTGAAGGTGAAAAAGGCTGAGAATCTGAACAAAAATACGGCCCATAAAGATGAATGAGCTGAAATTGAGGCCCATTCAGACATTGCCGGATAGTGGGACTGGTCTACGTGTGCTTATCAGATCTGGCCCGTTTATGATACAGGGCCGGCTCATTAGAGAACAGAATCATCTACTAGTCGGGCCCGCAGTCAGAGGCGGCGATGGGCGGTGAGCGTGGTGTACGGTGTACGACGGCGGCGGCGGAGGCGGCGAGGCGGCCGAAGCCGCCCGCCGTCTGGCCGGCGATGGTGGGGGAGAGAACCGCCGGCCGAAGGTGTGGTCTCCTGGCGCTCAGATCCTCTCCGCCGTGAAGATCTGCGCCTCCTATCTACGGGCGACCTGCCTTTCCTTGAGAGTGGCAGCGCGGCGTCGATAACTACTAAATTCACTTCGAATTTGCTGCAGTATTTTTTATGTTGAGGATGGACGCAATATAATCTTGCCTGCATGAAGAAAACTCTGGGAGGGCTTGTTCCGCCAAAATTTTGTCCCAGTTCCATCGTGTTCCTGCCTATATGCAGACAAACGAGACAATGTTCATGGGGGTATGGAGTTAGGGATCGGGAGGACTAATCTGATGGTCTGCAAAGACTTGTATTTCCGCGTCTCAATATTCAATTTTCAGCAATTCAGCACTTGGTCCAGGCTAGAGACTGTCCCCAGATTTCTCCGTCTGTTGTTAATTTGTTGCCACTTGCCAACGAAAAACATTTCTCCAAAAAATATATAACCACCTTTTGTTTCTCCTGGCCTACGCCAAAGCTAGGAGGTGGCATGGGAAGACAGCGACATCCTAAGATAGTTTATTCGCGATTTCGTCAACAAATATTGAACTCTTCAAGAACTTGGAATAGTTGAAGTGGTCAAACAAAGGATAACAATATCTAATACACCATGTTCCATTGTCTTATGGATCTAACAGTTTTTAATTGTCATGGTACCAATCCTGTTAACCAGTTGTTTTGGTTGACAACAATGGAGCAATGTCACCATGTAATCTTGCAATACTATGAAATTTCCATGTTGACATGCACTCCTCTATGCAAAGCATAAATGCTCAATTCTCTTAGAGGCTGTTGATACTGCGACCTTCTCTCTTACTGGCATCATGTATTTCTGTGTGTTTGGATGCCTGAAGAAATTTGTCATAAAGCAGATAGGTAATTTTTTTTATTACTGACTTCTTCACATCTATCTGGATTCGTTCTACGATGTCATTGACATTTCTTTCTGTTGTGTGATTAGAGGAGTAATTTGTTTGATACATGCCATTGTTCTGATTATGAATATACAATCAGAGTACTTATACTACTCTGTGTTCAACATAATTTCATGACAATTGCTTCTTAGAGATTGCTGGTGTAATTTAGTTTGCATCAACGGCTATCTGGTAGGTCTATACTGATTCCTTTTTGCTAATTTTCAGGCACGAGAAGAATGCACGGACCACGGCTGATCACAAAAGAAGCTCAGCCACCTGCAGATGAAGTTTTATTCAGAAGTGATTCAGTGAAATCCGCAGTTCTAAGCTCGCCACTAGTTGAGTTCAGCACGATTTATTCAGCAACAAACAATTTCAGCAACAAGCTTGGTGGAGGTGGATTTGGTCCAGTTTACAAGGTATGGTCATTTTAACATTTTATCCTATCTTGACAATATGAATGAACCTGGTTTTTGTTATTATTCCTATCTTTGTTATGCCCTGGAATTTGAAGTTTTATTGTTATAAGATTAATACTTGGACCAACATAGTTGATGATACTTGTAGGGGGTACTACCTGATGGCCAAGAGATTGCCATCAAGAGGCTGTCGAACAGCTCCACTCAGGGATTGGAAGAGTTCAAGAACGAGGTGATAGTTCTATCCAAACTACAGCACCGGAACTTGGTTAGGCTCTTTGGTTGTTGTGTTCATGGAGAAGAAAAGATGTTGCTATATGAATACATGCCTAACAAGAGTCTCGACTCATTTATTTTCGGTAACATTCAGTTTGATTCTTGCAATCCTGATGTTCTGGTTTTGTTTACAAGTAAGCCAGTAATTGCATTTGCCTGCTAACAATTTGGTGCTTTCATGTGAAAATTTATCAGATGAAAGCAAGAGGATAGTTTTCGGATGGAAACTGCGATACAAGATTATTCAGGGAACTGGGAGAGGATTGTTGTACCTTCATCAGGATTCCAGACTGAAAATTATTCATAGGGATCTCAAAGCGAGCAATATTCTACTTGATGATGATTTCAACCCCAAGATATCTGACTTTGGTATGGCTAGAATATTTGGTGAACACCAACTTCAAGCCCTTACCCACCGAATTGTTGGAACCTAGTAAGGCTCTTTTTCTCAATTGCTGCCTTTCTGAAGTAGTGTTCCATTCTTGCATTAATATTATAAAGAAATTCCCTTGCCTAAAAAAAGGAAAATTCCTTGCTAGTTGACATTACAAGATATCCTAGGCAACAAACTAAATGTGCTAAAATCTGTGAAATGCAGCGGCTACATATCTCCAGAGTATGCGATGGAGGGAAAATTCTCTGACAAATCCGACGTCTTCAGCTTTGGCGTGTTGATCCTAGAGATTGTGAGTGGACGGAGGAACAGCTCATTTGTTGACGAAGAATGGTCAATGAACCTCTTGGGTTACGTAAGATGACACTAACCTATCCCCCTGCCATTTTCCTGTGAGATGGCAAGCTATTTAGTAATCAGTACGCATACTTCATGATTGGCATTTTTAATTTACACCCATTTCAGGCATGGACGCTGTGGAAGGAAGGCAGCGTCACAGAGCTGATCGATCCACTCATGGGAACCATATGCTCTTACGATGAAGTCTGCAGATGCATCCAGGTGGGTCTTTTGTGCGTGCAGGAGTTACCAGCTGATAGGCCAAACATGTCCCTGGTGCTCAGGATGCTCAGTGGTGATGTTACACTTCCTGCTCCGAAGCAAGCTGCATTTTTCGTTGGAAGGGTTCCTATGGATGATAACGATACTGGATCAGGGAATCAAATGACGTATACTGGATTGCAAGGCAGGTAGATTCTCCTCGGCAGTGCCTCTTATCTCTTTGTTGAACTTGCCATGAAGGCATACATATATTGGATTATCGATGTTGGTGTGTCACACTTTCCCCTGGTTGTTACCTAGTGGCTAGTAGTACAGATAACTTCCATACTACAGGTGCTATGTTTGTATAGGTTTGTTTGTAATATGTGAAAAGTGTATTTGGGTATTGGATATGCTGTTTGTTTATACATCTGGGTATACAACACCAGCAAAATTATCCTACTGGATCAAGTGGCCGCTTATCAAATCTGTTTCTAGTTTTAGGATCTCATCACGTTGTGCTTCTCTATTCTTTTCAGACCAAAAGAATGTAAACCTGAACAACAAGGTTACGTGTAGCCCAATCTGTAGTTACATTGTTTAGCTACATGCTACTTGAACAAGACTTTTGATTGCAACAATAACGATGCAGACATATTGACCTGCTCTTCTGTTAAAAAAATCCAAACCCAATCGGGTGCAAACAAATCAACTAACCAATTGGGTGTAAACAATTAGTTGGACTACGACTTTAAGAGAATTTAGATGTTATATGGGATTTGCTCCCCTTTTAAATTCTAAATAGACAGTTCTGAACTACCCTGAATTAACTAGTTTATCACCCCATCGAAAAATGCCAGTGATCACTCCATCACCACCACCCTTCAAAAGAGCTCGAGGTGCAACTGAGCTCCTCTTCTGAGAACCTTTTCTGTGCAACTGCAACAAGAGCAAAAAAGACATTCTGATCTTGTCATGAGGTCAACCAGCCAACCTAACCTCCACCTCCTTCTCCTTGGCTTCTTCTTCCTCCTCCTCTCCTTCTTAACGTCGGCCGCCGCCGGCGTCGCCGACAAGCTCGAGAAGGGGCAGAACATCACCGACGGCCAGACGCTCGTCTCATCCGGCGCCGGCTCCTACACTCTCGGCTTCTTCTCTCCGGGGAAATCCACCAAGAGATACCTCGGTATATGGTTCACCGTGTCCAGTGACACCGTCTACTGGGTAGCCAACCGCGACCGCCCAATCGACGGCAACTCCGGCGTGCTACTGTTCAACGACGACGGCACCCAGCTCGTCCTGCTCGATGGAACTCGCCGGACGATGTGGTCGGCGATCTTCTCTGCCGCACCCGCATCCGCCGCCGTCGCTCACCTCCGCGACTCCGGCAACCTCGTCGTTCGCAATGGCAGCAGCGATGTCGCCGCCGCCGCCGCCTACCTATGGCAATCATTCGACCATCCGTCGGACACGCTGCTTCCGGGGATGAAGATGGGCAAAAACATGTGGGACGGCAAGGAGTGGTCCATCACGGCGTGGCGCTCGCCCGACGACCCGTCGCCGGGCGACTACCGCCGCACGCTCACCACGGCCGGGCTACCGGAGCTCGTCCTGTGGCAAGTCGCCGCCGGCGGCGGCGGCAAGATCGTCTACCGCACGGACCCGTGGAACGGGAGATTCTTCAACGGCGTCCCGGAGGTGGCGAGATACTCCAACGAGTTCCCACTCCACGTGACGGCCACCGCGACGGAGGTGACGTACGGGTACGAGGCCGTCCCGGGCGCGCAGCTGACGCGCGTCGTGGTGAACCAGACCGGGTCGGTGGACCGGCTCGCGTGGGACGACGCGGGCGGCGGCGGGTCGTGGCAGAGCTACTTCCATGGGCCGCGAGACCCCTGCGACGCCTACGCGGCGTGCGGCCCGTTCGGCCTGTGCGACGCCGAGGCCGCCGCGTCGTGGTTCTGCCGCTGCCTCCACGGGTTCAGCGTCGCGTCGCCGTCGGAGTGGGCGTCGAGGAACGCGTCGGGTGGGTGCAGGCGTGACGCGGCGCTGGACTGCGTCGCAGGGAGGACGGCAACGACGACGGACAGGTTCAGGGTGGTGAGGGGGGTGAAGCTGCCCGACACGAGGAACGCGTCGGTGGACATGGGCATCACGGCGGAGGAGTGCAAGCGGCGGTGCTTGGCTAATTGCTCGTGCGTGGCCTACGCCGCGGCGGACATCGACGGCGGCGGGTGCGTCATTTGGACGGACGGCATTGTAGATGTTCGATTGGTTGACCGTGGGCAGGACTTGTACCTGAGATTGGCCAAGGCTGAATTCGGTATGTGCATTGTACTACTCTCTGCCATTATATTTTCGTCTTACTCTTCAACATGCATTAGTTTATTTTCTATTTTTGTCTAGAAAGAAAGTGACCCCGGATGTGTAAAAGATTATAGATTAATTACCAAAAGAAATGTCAAAGTAACAGTTCGTTTTCTTTGATTCGAGCTCACAATGAAAGGAAATATGGCAAATATCTTGAGTAGTAGCTAGTTCACAATGAAAGGTACCACATTTTCCCGGTGACTATTTGGTGTTAAGGTATAAGTCACTACTGTAGAAGAAATATCAAAGTGACGGTTAATTTTGAGTTCTGACTTCTGAGCATGAACTGACTAGTAAATCCACTCTCTTTTGTCTTCGTAACAGCTAAGAACAAAAGGTCTCGGGTTGTACGTATTGCAGCACCTGTAGCTGCTTCCGTTGCTATTCTCTCGATCATCTTTGGGGTCATTTGTAATGTTTGGTGCAGAAAGAAACGCAGAATTTTAGGTAAATCCAGAGTTTTAGCCTTATAAAGGTTTTTATAGTAAAGTTCCAAATTAATAATTGTATGATAATACGAATCGCAGATATTATTCCAGAGAACCCAGCTATGGGCGTTCGTTCATTCAGTCTGACTACTGTAAAGTCTATTACTGAAAATTTCTCAGAAAATAGAGTGATTGGTGAAGGTGGATTCAGCATGGTTTATAAGGTGAGTTTCTTCAGAAAATATGGATACCAGTAGTCAATAGATTATTTTAATTTTTAAAGCGTTCTTTGTAACTAGTGGTGAGTGGTGATCAGAACAAACACAAGCAACATGTTAACCTCCCAAGAAAGAGAATCAATGTTGCAGATAGTATTGTACAATAGTCCTTCAGTTTTTAAATAATTGACATTAGGCACATTCTCGAACATTGACCATTCACCATTTTTGCAAAAGAAGTTATACATACTTGAAAACTTACCATAATATCAGTGTACTGCATAATAAACATAAATAAAATTTCTATTCATCGTAATCTAATGAGTAGTTAGTGGTCAAAGTTGGAATGCCAGTAGTCAACGCTGATAGCTAATTTAAAAACGAAGGGAGAGTGATTAAAATCTGCACTCAAACTTGAAATCTGGAAATCACCAGGGAGTGCAATCTGATGGGAAAATGGTCGCCGTGAAGAGGCTGAAACAATCAGCTCTCACCAACAAAGGCAAGAAGGATTTCGCAAGAGAAGTGGCAGTGATGGCCGGGCTCCGGCACAACAATCTTCTCCACCTCCTTGCTTACTGCAACGAAGGCGATGAGCGTATTCTGATATACGCTTACATGAATAACAAGAGCTTGTACAACCACATATTTGGTATATATTCACTGTCCTATCTGAATTCATTTAATCCATTTCACTTGATAGTAACCACAACTTCCATGTGCTATATTGCAGGCCCGTCAACGGATCGTGCTAGCCTGCACTGGAGACGAAGACTCGAGATAATTCAGGGCATCGCGAAAGGTGTCGTATACCTTCACGAAGGAACAGATAATAGTGTAATACATAGGGATCTCAAGCCAGGCAACATTCTTCTAGACGATGAGTGGAAGCCTAAGATTGCAGACTTCGGCACTGCCAAGCTGTTCGTCGCCGACGAGTCAGGCCAAACCCTCGTCGTCTCACAGTAAGTAATCCTACTAGTGAAACTGCGCAAGGTTTTGATTGGAATCGAGAAAATAACATAATGTGCATGTCTTACGTTTTCTGAATAATAATATATAATCGTGAAGAGGCTACGCATCACCGGAATATCAATTGCGAGGAGAGATTTCTCTCAAATGCGATGTCTACAGCTTCGGAGTCGTCCTCCTGGAGACGCTCAGCGGCGTTCGCAACGGCTCCATGCAGACGCTTCTTCCACAGGTAAGCAGGGAAACTAACACACCAATCTTTCAGCTGGCCAACGCAAGATAATTGTACTCATTCTCTAGCAATCTTTGTGCTTGCAGGTGTGGAGGCTATGGGAGCAGGGCAACCTCATCGACCTCCTTGACCGAACAATTGCGAGGCCTGCATCCGACGAGACAGAGCTCGTGTATGATCTAGAACGGTGCATCCACATTGGGCTTCTCTGCGTCCAGGACAAGGCGGAAGATAGGCCGACCATGTCTGAAGTTGTCGCCATGCTGACGAGCAGGACGTCACAGATGGAGCAGCCAAGGAGGCCGACGCTTGACAGCAGAGCTATGCATCCGCTCCGTCAGACTGACATCATGGGGACCACCACAATCGATCTCACCTAATGCCTCGGTTGATGGGCCGTAATCCTGGCCCATCAACCATGGGCCAGAATTAGGAGTAAAAGGTAGGGAGCGCGGACTGTTTCTACATGCTGCGTGAAGCTGATTTTGTAGACTTCTTATTTGTTCTTTTGTGATATGGTCATCTTCTTACACGTAATCTCCTTGACCACTAATACAATCAGTCAGTCATAGTCATTCTTTGAACACATAAATTAACACGTTGTGTTTTATACAGTTAGTCATATAGACCTAGATTCTTAAAATCCTTCTCCCAGTCTCATAAGCAGACCCGTCTGCGTGTACATCTTACGACCACACTGAAGTCAAGCAAGTCAATTCGCAAGTGACCACACGAGCATAGCTCCAGCTTCCCCTGACCGAGACGGCCAGTATGGTACCTTAGGCCCCGTTCGTTTCACCATAGCAGTGGATTTTTTTTTCTCGTTTTCCGTTAGCACGCTCCCAAAATGATTATCCGTGTGTTTTTTTAAATAAAATTTATATAAAAGTTGTTTTAAAAAATCAGATAAATCCATTTTTTAAGTTTTTAATAATTAATACTCAATTAATCACGTGCTAATGACTTATCTCGTTTTGCGTGCACAGATAATCCAAACTTCACCGGTAGAAACGAAAGGGCCTTAGGCGAATAATCTCGCTACTCGCTAAGTCGCTAGTCCTCTTGCCCGCCCTCCACCGCCCAAATTTCATGGTGATTCATCCATATAAGATCATGTTTATTTTAGCTTAGGATTACTATAATACAGATTATTGTGAGTAAGTCGAAAGAAACAGAAAGATTATCAAAACAGCTTATTATAATCTATAGCCTAGATTATTAAATCTGATAAGCTTAATTGAATGGGCTTTTTTAGATTGTTAGATGGAAAATTACCCACCAATGCCACCGCATTTCCCTTTTAACTTGCAAACCCAATAATCCAGCCTCCGATAATCTATTAAAGAAACAACGCATAGCTTAATCTACTGCAACTTGTAATAATCCAGCTTATAGTAATATGGTTGAATAATCTAGATTATAATAATCTTGAGCTAAAAGAAACAGGACCTAAAGAATTCATGGTGATCCGGTTGACAATTCTTTAATAAAAAAACAGCCAGCTTCATCGGTTATATATTACTCCATCCATCCTTAAATGTTTGATGCCATTGACTTTTTTCATACATGTTTGACCGTTCATCTTATTCAAAAAATTTACAAAATTATTAATTCTTTTTCTACCATTTGATTCATTGCTAAACAAATTTTTTAGAACACATATAGTTTTATATATTTCATAATTTTTTTAATAAGACAAACGGTCAAACGTGTATCAAAAAGTCAACGACGTCAAATATTTATGGACGGATGGAGTAATCAATAAATAGAGTATATATACGGATTTGTAAAGAGTGATCACGTCCTATTATGCCTACAAGATACAATTAATTGAGAGTTCTTGTGATATCCTTGGCCTCACACAGTTCTCAAAGACCAATTTCATCATATATCTGTCTTCTGGATGCAAGTGAGTTCTTTCTTCTTGAACACTTGATGGTTCCTCTCACACTAGATTTTCTAGAAGATTAGAGTGAACATGGATCATCTTCCTCTTGTATCTTGGTTGTCGCTTTGCCATGTACCTTAGAGCCACCAATCGAGTAGTGAGTCATCTGGGTCATCCAGTTGAGGCTCCTTTCGTTAGCTCTTTCTGTTGGAACACTTGATGACTCCTTTCGTTCCAAATCTCCCAACAGATGAGGATGCGTATCGATTAAGCTGGTTGTCGTTCCCCTAACTCGTGCACTCGAGGGAGGGCAGTTGATACACGTAGTTGTGCGGCCCCATATCCTCCGGGGCACTAGGCACTCTTGACAGAGTTGCCGGGTGGTGTCTAGGTTCCGGTGGCACAATTGGTAGAAACTTTTGTTTGGCCATTCTCAAAGCTGAAACCTATCCGCTGTTCTGATCATATTCTGCAATGAAAGCCATGTAAAAATCTGATATTTGGATTGTTTATAACTTCGCCATATCAGTTTTGTTGCATAAAAATTTATCGTCCTTGCAAATTGCTGCTTGTAGATTCATCTCACCATGTACTTGTCGGTCGGTGTGTGAACTCCTCTAAAAGGGATCATCAGGAGTCCATGTGACCCATGTGTGCAGTGTGAACATGATTAATACCTTCTTCATCGTATGGACGGGCCACTTACCCATACTCTCCGCTTCGTGTAAAAAGAGTTAACCCATGAGTGGTATGGTTAGAAAGAGAGAAGGCCTTATATATTGCTGCTACCCTTGCTAAACTGTTGGGAGGTTTGGTACACAAAGTGGGATAGTATGTGTAGGTAACCCACTTATATGATGGGCTGGGTCACGCCATTCTGGAGGGTGGGATGTTACACCGGGCTACTACCCTTCTTTCCCCTCTTTTTTTCTAGCAGGATTCCCTCTGGAATGCCAGAGGGATTCCAGAGGGGATCCCGCTAGAAAGAAAGAGTTTTACTCATATTCTTACACATACACAATAAAGATTACACATAATCTATCTAGCCAATACTTGCCAGCTCACTCTAACCAGCGAAGCGGGCGAGCAACAGTGGCGACGCGAAGGTTGGCAACGACAGAGACGCGCACGGGGGAGGACGGTGACGATGGCAACACGTCTGGTGGCGGCTTTTTCTCCGGCGATGGAGATGGCGATTCCGGCGGCGACGACAAAACCCTGGCCCTGTATTTAGAGTTTGGGGGTGGGGTGGAGGAGAGAGGAAGCAGGGGGGTCGTTGGAGTTTAGAGGGGATGATTGGGGCGGTGGACAGCGGACTCGGGCAGGGGCGGTGGGTGATTGACGTCGACGACAATTCCAGCAACGCAAGCCACCGCCGCCAGAGTCAGGAAAGAAGGAGGAGAGGGAGAGGGGGTGGGAGGAGGTCAGCCGGCGGACCTCCTCGACGCCGTCTTTTGGCAACGGTGATGCGGAGGAGAGGGGCTCATCGAAGCGGGGAAGTAGTGATGACGGTGGCAACGGAAGATGAAGGTGGAGGAGACGGAGGCTGAGGCCAAGGCAGGGAGGACGACAGCGGCGGGGGAGGTGAACTAAAAAGATACTTGATAGCTGTGTAGTCGCGTCATAATAAAGATTAAGTAGAAAAAAATAATGTTGACCTGTTGTCTTACTCATACGGGCCCAATCCTTAGGCCCAGATGGAGGCCCCCATTGGTGCTATCTTGGAGGACGGCATGCAACCTGCCAAGTGAGACATGACACGTGCCTGTCAAAATGTCATGGTCTGTTCGGCCTGGCCCAATGTACACCTGTAGCCAGGTTAAGGACAGTTAAGCCCGGCCGGCCCAATGCACTTTTTTAACGGCCCAATGCACTTCAATTTCAGTTGAAAACTGTGTGTTCTAGTAACGGTGGTTTACATGTGTTAATCGAACTATATTAGCATACTGCATCCACTAGCAAAGTCAGATGG
Source organism: Leersia perrieri (assembly GCA_000325765.3). Lineage (NCBI taxonomy): Eukaryota > Viridiplantae > Streptophyta > Magnoliopsida > Poales > Poaceae > Leersia > Leersia perrieri. The sequence goes on from CM002482.1 coordinate 20,559,035, forward strand.
CAGTTCTACACGGAAAGAAATCGCATGCTTAATTTCTTCACGGATCCGTCATCTCAGCGGACATGTCAATCTCTCTAAGGGCTGGTTTAGGCTGCGTTTAGTTCCCTCCTCAAAATTCAAACTTCCAATTTTTCCGTCACGTCAAATGTTTGGACACATATATGAAGTACTAAATGTGGACGAAAAAATAAACCAATTGCACTGTCCGACTATAAATCACGAGACGAATATTTTGAGCCTAATTACGTCATGATTAGCCATAAGTGCTACAGTAACCAGTATGTGCTAATGACGAATTAATTAGACTCAAAAGATTCGTCTCGTAGTGTACAGTTCGAATATGTGATTTGTTTTATTATTAGTCTATGTTTAATACTTGAAATATATGTCCAAACATTGATGTGACATTTTTTGGCAAAAATTTTCCAACAACTAGACGTCGGCCTTAGTTCCCAAAAGATTTTGGAGTGGGCCAAAAAGTTTCGGTCTTTTCATCTTTTCAGTCTTGTTTGAACTAAACGGGTGGACTGAAATACCTATGGTTAGTGACTGTGCAGGGGGGATTTTTTTTTTCTTTGCCACCTCCTACCCCCATCATTAAAGAGAATGGAAGTTTCATTCTGCATCTGTTAGGGGCAAGGTTGGAATTTTATACACTGATTGCATGCAGTTTGAGCCAACATCTTTTGGGTGTTTAGTTCCTAAAAGTCCAAAAAGTGCTCACGGCCAAAATTTTTTGCCTCAGCCCGAAATTGTTGGGGAACTAAACGGGCCCTAAGTAAAAGGGAAACCCCAAAATGCCACTAGAAAAAGGCACATCATCAAAAAAAAAAAGATCCGTTGGATAAATATTTAGGATGAATAATGACCATTGGATTAGGGAAGGAAAACAATACCGTGAAGAGGTTTCTGGACCCTTGTAACATACATCAGCTGATAGAGAAAAGGTTCAAAAAACACATGCGGATTATGGTATCATCCTATACGCGCTTCCAGAGGCCAACTAAAGAGTAGTAATACGAGTAGTTATAATATGATGTGATTATATTAATTAACATGTTTAAAATACTCTCTTTCATTAAGTAAAATAGAAAATTCTTATGCACTACTTACAAAAATCAACCTTATATTTACATTCATAACTTACAATCACAAAAATTTTAAGTTTTCTTTTACTTATGAGAGTTTGTTTTTCCCCATATTAATACTCACATATTTTTCTGTAAAATATTATTTATTTAAAAATAATAGAAATCATAATATTTACCATGATAAATTCTTAAATTACATAATATTGTTATCCTATACGGTATTTATATAAAAAATAGTAATAGTTGCGCAAATGCGCAACGAGACCCACTGGTATGTTTTTTTTTTTGACTGGATCCACTGGTATGATTGAAAAGGCAAGCCAAACGTGTTGTTGCGTGGCATGTGTGCCCTGAAGGCCTGAACTTGGAGTGTTGCCGTGCCTTAATTTTGGATTCGGAGTAGAAGTAGAATAAGCACAACGATTTCCCAGTAAATATTTTGTACTAGTACATTCAGAAATATATCAGAACATTAATTAATTAATTAATCAATGAACGCGTACCAGATGGCACCTATTCTAGGACAAAAGATAACGATCGGTGACGAGCTCTCGTTCCCCGAATAAAAAACGATCTTCCAGACTTTTCTTCATCCATAGAGCCAATCAACGCCCGCCGTTTCGTCATCATCAGATAACCATCGAGCGAAAACCGTGTGCCCGTTGGCGGCTTAGCGCGCGCCGCGGCCACCAGAAATCAGAGCTTTCCCTCTTCTCTCCTCTCTGTATATAACGCCCACGCATCCTCCTCCCCCACGTCAAACCAAACACAAACCAAAGCAAGGAAATTTGCGTGCAAGTCGCGGTTAGCGATCGATGAGCTTGAGGTACATGAGCCGAGTGGGCGCGCGCGCGGCGCAGGCCGTGCGGGAGGGCGCGGGTAGGTCGGTGAAGGACAAGGCGCAGTCGGCGACGACTTCGTCGGCGGCGAGGAGCAGCAGGGCCCCTGTGGCGGGGTCGGTGGAGAAGGGGAGGGCGAACGCGGCGGCGGCGGCGAGGGCGGCGGCGGCGGAGGAGGAGAAGCGGAGGAGGGCGGAGCAGTCGCTTCGCACCGTCATGTTCCTCTCCGTCTGGGGGCCCAATACTTGATCAAGTGATCATCATGTGATTAGTACTTGTAGATGTGTGTAGGTTAGCATATGGTTTCAAGGTGTTCTTGTGCGTCTGTAAAAAACTGAAAATCTCTAAAGAGATGTGAATGAATATGAAGTTACAGTTACAGATATGAATCATGGTGTATCTGTGGATACAAATATACTGTTCATTCATAGATCTGGGTTGTGTTGTTAATCCTGCCTGTCGGTTTGTGTATACACTTTCTGCAATGATATTTTGTATTTATGTGAAGATCATAGGGCCTAAACTCTTCTCCAAGAGCACTGAATATTTTTTCCCCGTCTTGTCCGAGTAATATTGAATCTATTTGACATTTTTTACCTTTTGCATGCATCTGTGCATGGTTCGACTGTACCATTCCGACCTTTTGTGTGTTCTGCATGAGAAAAAAAAATGATTTTGGGATAGTGAATCTTGCATGTGCTTCCTTTTTTTAGTTTTTTTTTTCTGTTTTTGTAAGAACTCTGTGTGTGTTCCTGGGCTTTCTTACAAAGCCGGGCTTAATGAAAAAGCCTGTTATCCAATAAAAAAAAATCTTGCAGGTGCTTCAGGTCAGCATCTTAGCTCTGTACTAGTCTGTAGAGCGAAGAATGTTAAGAGAAACCCGAGTCCAAGGAAGAGCCGTATGTGCATTCCTAAGTTCAGCAAATGAAATTATCTAAACAAAAATTCAGAAGAGGAACTCGTGTATGAAATTCTATGCTCAGAAGAGGAACAGTATTTCACATAGCATCTTGCAGAGTACAACACCGTCAAAATTTTACAATTCTCCCATCCAACATAAAGGAAACCAACACAAGCACAAAGCACATATCACACTAGTCAGTACTCACTAGCCCCTCTGCTCAACTGAAGCCACAACATACAGCAGCAGCTAACTAGGCCCCCAGCACACCAGATGCATCACGTTCTCGGACTTCTCCCTGCGCCGCCGCCTCATTCTCTCCGCCACGGCGGCCTTCTCCGCCGGCTCGGCCACGCCACCGGAGAGCCGCCTCGCCTGCTGCCGGTGAGCCGCGCCTGGCGGTGCCGTCGATGGCTTCGCAGTCGCAGCGCCGGCAGACACCGGCTTGGACACAGCGGCTGGCGCCGGCTGCCTCGCCGCCCTCATCGCCTGCGCCGCCGCTCTCAGCAACACCCTGCTCGCGTACCTCAGGCTCATCGATGGATCGATCGCTCAAAGATTCGATTTTTACTGAATCTTCTGCTCGTGGATAGTTCGAAGCTGACAAAGCGCATATATATACAGGGACAGCAATGTGATGTTCAGTACTGTTCCAAAACCAGCAAATTGATCCTGGATTGGTGGTGGCTATTCACTGCACCTGCTCCTGACCGTGTTTTTTCTTTTCCGGTGTGCGCCAGTATGTGGGATTGTTGTGGGCTGTCGTCACTATGAGTAGTGGTATTCCATCAACTGAACTTTCAGTTGCAATTTGGGGGCCTAGAGGACAAAACGAAATGGTAAGTTGGTAACTGAATCCAAACAGAGCAGGAAAGGAAGATGTATCCGTAATTCAGTACTATCGTGCACTTTACTTCGTAGCACACAGAGGGGGAGGGATCTGAATTCTAAATTCTAAAGAAACTGAATGGATGGCGACATTTTCAGTATTATCATGCACTTTACTTCGTGCGTCGTAGTACTTCCCTGTTGGTGCCACTTGCAAGTATCAGCACACGGGTATTGGAATATGGTGGGTGTGAAGTGGGATCGATGGCGACATTTTCTTCCGGGCATTTTGTTGGTTTTAGGATCCATCTTGTGCGAGACAAAAGTCGCAGAGTTGGATTAGAACAAAATTGATTAAAGCCGTACACAGTGTTTTTGAACAGTTTCAGGATATACTCGATCGCCTATCCTACCAAATCAAGGACAAGAAGCACTTCAAAAAACAAGCGAGCAATAAACATCAGGAAATGCCCTTTGCTGCCTGAAGAATGAGCTTTTTGCTCGTCATACTGGCTGACTCGTGACTGATGAACGCTGATTCGATGTTGTTAGTTCACGCGATGCTACATATTATTTGGTCAGATATTGATGGAGTATTATCTAAAAAATATATTGACGGAGTAAATTTTAGAAAACTAAAGATACTCTACTATCACAAAATTGCACATTTATTAACATTCAATATATCAGAAGATAACAAATTTAAGCAACCCTATTATCAAAGTAATTATTAACAAATTTTACGATACTCGAGAGATACCAAGAGTAAAAAAAAATAGTGTAAATTTGGTATCTCCTAATACATAAATTACCAAGATGTAGTGAGTTTTACACTAAAAATTTTCCCAATGCCTACTCAAATACTATAAAATCACATATTCCTTCCATAGTAAATTGTTATCATGATGGAGCGTGGGGACATAAAAAATATGTACTAGTTTTGTTATAAATCCAATCTATATTATTTAATTTAAAAAGCTAAACATTTGTAGTTCAGTGAAATTCAATGTCAAATTTGTAGTCATGCGACGTGGCATTAAAATGTGTACTTCTTTTTATAGTTTATCTGACGTAGCATATGAAATTTACTCACATTAATTTGAGCACACCTAGAGGGTGGGAGAAAGTCAGAAAATCAGTTCAGGTTCTGAGTTTCTCCCAGATGCATCAAGATAAGTTTCAAGAGAAGTACACAAAGGACAGGAACACACTTGTGCAAAACCAAAGCTCTTCATTAGCTGCGGTACCATGTATGTACATCTTGATCTCACACGAGCTTTCAACTCGTCTGCACACATAGTAAGCAGTTGCAAGCAGCGCAAAACCAATATAACCACCTAACACGATCCTAATCTAAGTATCTAACCCATCAATCAGCTCGCTGAACGCTGATCAATTGTTTGGGCCCCAGTTGCTGAGGTACATGACCGTCCTCAGCTCCTCCTCTTCCTGCTTCGCCTTCCTCCTCGCCGCCGCCGATTTCGCCGTCGGGGCGGCCGGCTGCAGCGCACGCGCGCCGCCACCGCCGCTCCCGGCCACGGCGGCCTGCTGCCTGCCGCGCTGCTGCAGCGACCGGAACGCGTAGTTCCAGCGGCAGAGTCCTGCCTGGTCCTTGAGCGCCTCCACCGTACCGACGCTCATCGCCGCCGCCCACGACGACGCCTTCGCCTTCCCACCTCCGCTCGCCATATATTCGCAAGTGTGAGTGACAGTGTGAGCTCTTGGTACGTTCGGTGTGTTTGGTTGTTTGGTTGGTTGGGTTCGCTTCTGCCGGAATGGTGGTGGAGAAGACGTGGATTTATACGGGGCGAGACCAGCTCGAATTGTGGTAGGGAGTGAGTCGCCCGTCGGCACGTCATTGCCGTTTGGGTGCGTAGGCGCGGTTTTGGACTCGTGTGGGGGAATCGGTGGGGGGCTCCCAGTAAACCGGGTGCAGATTGCGCGGCTCTGGTTGGCCGCGCTGTGGCGCGGAACGAGGTTTGCACGGCACAATGCGGCGCGTGGTGTCAGTGTGCTAGCCATGACGCAGCCCACTTGCGCGGACGTTGACATCGTCGCCCCGTCTCTGCTTTGCGTGTCCGGTGAAGGTCCCCTTTAGTTCCAAAAATTTAAAAACATCACATCAAATCTTTAAACTAATGCATAGAGCACTAAATATAGATAAAAAATAAAACTAATTATACAGTTGGGCTGTAAACGACGAGACGAATCTTTTGAGCCTAATTATGTCATGATTAGCCATAAAGTGCTACAGTAACTCACATGTGCTAATGACGGATTAATTAGGCTCAAAAGATTCGTCTCGAGGTTTACAGGCTAGACCTGAAATTAGTTTTTTCATTCGTGACAAAAACACTTCCGACATCTTGTCAAACGTTTGATGTGATGTTTTCGCAAAAAATTTTCGGGAACTGGCCTAAACGTTCTGGTGATACCAAACGAGACAAGGGCGTGTGCCGCTGTTCAGTAGAGTACTAGTACTACTAGTGGTACGGACACTGAAGAACTAACAGAATGGCTTTTACTAGTGAAACTATACTCGACATCAAATCAATGAAGGGATTAGCTAGTAATATTCATCACTTGGAAATGTGGTATTTTGTGTTTCAGACCAAAGAATGGATACGCAGATGTGCAATTGTGCAAAGGGGAACGTTTTTGTTTTCTGGGGATGATTCACGTGGCCGCAAGTCAAAAAGTAGACTAGTTTTTGTGTTGTTTGATATTTGATGGTCTAAAGAGTTTAACTTTGGTTTGTACTACCTCAAGTCAGTGGTTCACTGGTTGTCTGGTTCGTATATGTGTTGCTGAAGACGGATCTTGGCCTCTCGGATTGACAAAAGCACATGGTTGCTACCAAGTAGGTCCAATACATTGTACTATATCACTTTTCTTCTTTGAAGCAATTGCCTAGAGGTGTACTAAGCGGTCACGAAATTCGCGGTCTACCATCTATTATTTTCAAAATTGATCGACCGGAAAAAACACAAATGGTTTTTGCGAAAATGGTAAATAACCTAGAAATGATACCGAAAATAGTTTAGTTGTTTACCTACTGTTTTATTGGTAAACGGTATTATTCCGGCAATTTCCGTTTACAAATACAGGGAAAATACCCTTTTACAATGCTTATGGCCATCCTCGTAGCGCAATATTTAACTATTCCCCACACAAGTCCACAACCCTCAAATGGGAATGACAAAAGGTAACAATATGTATTGTACAAGGAGAAGGACAAGGGCAGCACACACACTAACATATCAAGTTGATTCGTAACCTAGCCGTTTAACCCCCCGTTCTTGTAGACCTTGCATCGACGATGGTAGCGCAAGGGTGTGATCATATCATGTAGTCATGCTAGATTGCTAGTTATGGCATGATGTCACAATTTGTTGTTTCTGGTATGAATTAGTGATTTGGCCATTTCCGACCAATATTGACATGTTTCCAATCAAATTATCCTATTTTTGATTTTTCGGTCTTTCTGATATTGTTTTTATTTTTGACTTGTCATTTTTGATTCTGTTCTCGATAAAATACTATAGATGTGAAAATGGTTTGATTTGTTTTTTTACCGTTTTTATCCCTACAATTGCCTGTTCTTGTTCCATTTTCTCTCTAGGGTTTAGTTTCTATGCAGGCAAGGTGTTACCTAGAGCCATATACACTTTAATTTTGAAGAAGCAGACAAGTGATAATTTTTTGAGTTTTGCTCCGATGCTCTCAACTTGTAGTAGAAAGTAATTAGAAAAATATTGACCGTTGATTTTTTTATTCTACTAACAGTAAAAAAAATAGTGTCATGTCCGGTATTATAAAAACTATGAACCATTGGATCTAAAAACATGAACGGTTTAGATTGATTCTGTTATTACTAGACAACCTCAACTTCTGTTAGTAGAATGTTTTTTCTACTAGTATAATAATTAATAATCAACGGTTGAGATTATACATATCTACCAATGACAATCCTTGCAATAGAATACTATGGTAGAGAGCACCTTAACGAAGATCGTTTTTTACACCTGGTGCAATAACATCCCACATACAAGACGTTTAGTATGCTTTGCGATACGTTTGTGCACAAGTACGTGTAAGGTGCTATTGTACCCCGTGTGAGGAAAAAAAAACACCTCCGGCGGCATGTACTGCTGTAGAGGACTGGAGTGCGGTATCACTGTGCTGTATCACTAGCAGCACACGGGATAAGAATCTGCCAATTGTGTACTACTACCAAAATACTGCTACTCCTTGTGAGCAATAAACAATTGATCGCTTCTTTCATCTTTGCAAGCACTGATGACTCGCACAACATGTTCAGGGAAGAATGTTAACAAATTACTACCACATGTTCTTTCTGGCGACAGTGAACGCGGAGTTATGGGAGGTCGGTAGGGTCGTAGAGAAATCAAGGTGCTTGAGAGCATGGTTTTCAGGATACCAGGTGCTGCATACTGCGTCACAGCGTTTTGCTGATGCAGTGGTTCTGCGAGAGTATGCAACTGCCAAAAGACACCTGCTCTGTTTTAGGTTGATGAATTTTATGCGACTCGCTGCAGTACGTTTCATTCCTCCGAGATCCATGCCAAAAGAAACCTGCACTGTTTTAGCTTGATTTGTTGAAAATGACCTATGAAACTTGTGTGTTTAAGAGATTTTCATTTCTTACCCGTTTTCAGCCTTCCATGGCCCCTAGTCATATTAAGTTACAGATCTGACCATCATTCAGTAAACGCGGTATGGAGACTGCTGCAAATTGTTCCATCATTTTGATCCTAAAATTTGAGGTGCATCAAAGGAACAGAATACCTTGCTCAGTTGCTCACAGAAAAATTGGATCTTACTACATCGATGGCACGCCCTGATTTGTGTGCATGACCGTAAAGGCTGCCAGTCGATAAATTGTTCTAGATGACACAATTAAAAAGGCAAAAGGAACCAAGGAGGCAAGAATGTACGCAAGTAACAGAATTTTTCATCATCATCGTGATATATTACAATCATCTGGGAGATGCAACCGGCCATTCAGGTCTCCGGCCATGGTTTGCTACTGCCAAACGGACAGCACCCAGTAGAGAAGATCCATCGGTCCGAGCTACACTAATGGCGTAAGCTAATTGGGACCCCAGCAGCTGAGGTACATGACCGTCCTCAACCCCTCCTCCGCCTTCTCCGCTCTTCTCCTCTCCGCCACCGCCGCCGCCGAAGCAGGCAGCTTCTTTCCCCGCGACGCGGCGCCGGCGTTGGCCTTGGCGGCGCGGTGGATGGATCGCAGCGCGTAGTTCCATCGGCAGAGACCAGCCTGGTCCTTGAGCGCCTCCACGGCGCCCACGCTCATCGCCACCATCCATGACGCCTTCGCTGCACCCGCCATTGGTGGTTTGCTTCTTGATCTGAAGAGTTTCTGTGCAAGTTTTTCAGTGGAGTTGTTTGTATTGAGCGAGCTGATGAATTTGTTGACGATGCTGTGTGTGTTGGGTTGAGGAGGAGCGGGTTGGGGGTGGAGATGGGATATATAGTGGAGGGGCGAGGGGAAACAGGCGGCGGGCGCGCGTTGGTTTTTCCGGGATACCGGTGGTTCCACCGCGGTGCACGCAGCCACGCACTCGTCGCTTTCCGATCGGGTTGGTGGCTGGCTGGCTGGCCGGCTCATCACACGCGCGGCGCCCACCTCGTCTCGTCCTGGTTGGTTATTCTCGCGGCCAGGAGGGGAGGCACAGGAGATGAGCTTGTCCGCCGTGTGCGGCTGGCCCACGCGTGCAGGGATAGGATAGGAGTAGCCGAGTAGGAGTGAGACTGTGACTGTGAGAGTGAAAAGGAAGCGATCAAGCGGGTGCCACTTGCAGGTGGGTCCCAAGGAGCCGCTGCTGCTAATCGTAAAATGGGGCGGATTTACGGGTTGGGTTACTGTTTGTCAGCTGAGAGAAATACTTCTTTTTCTTTTTTTCATCTCAAACTCTTTGATTTTTCGATTTTAGCACACAGGTTAGGGATACCAGAATCTGCCACTTTTCACTGCGCTGGTAGTACTGTTACTGGGGTACTCTCTCCGTCTAAAATTATATGGCGTAATTAACTTATTAGGATGACCCAAAAATTTTCTATTAAAAAATTATTTTTATAACACAAAATTTATATTGTTACATTCATATTTAAACGTACTATCTTGACATAAAATTCATATCGTTAGATTCATATTTAAAAGTACTACCTATCATTATGTTTTCTCAACATACAAATCTATCTATTATACACTTAAAAGTCCATTAAACTTCCTATAAAACACTACTAAACCGCCACGTGTCGCTCTAATAAATTAGAGAAATCTAATAAATTCCTATAAAAAAGAAAAACATCCAGCCCTCAATTTTTCTTTAAATTGGTGGACCAACTATTTAATGCGTTGGATTTGTTTATAAAAAATGGATTGCACCGGCTCTCTCCCCCTCCCCTCACGCACGCCACCCCTCCACCTCTCTTTCCTTTCTTTCTCCTATTTTTGTGCTAATGTTAGTTATAGTTAAGATAAAAAAGTATGACATGTGATAATAAAATTTAAACAATTGTAAATTCTAAATTACATATTCAATTTTTTATCTGCTTACATTGTTGTATTCCTCGCATTTAAATGAACAACTTAAGACCTGTATTGACTATATTTTAACTTATATAACTTTTTGCATGTGATCTAAATCTTAACAATCAACTAGAATAAAAATAAATTAAATGCTCTCTACAACGCGCCACATGTAAAATTTGAATTATAGATTCAATTTTTTATCCACTAACATTTCCACGCATTTAAAAGAACAATTTAGAACTCATATTGATTATATTAATGTGATCTAAATCTTAACAATCAACTAAAATGAAAAATATGTTAAATGTTCTCTATAGCGCGCCACATGTAAATTTTGAATTATAGATTCAATTTTTTATCCACTAACATTTCCATGCATTTAAACGAACAATTTTGGACTCATATTGATTATATTTCAACTTATAACCTTTTGCATGTCACCTAATAACTAATAACTAAGAGTACTCAATTGTATTAATTATATTTAATAAACAATGTAAGATCCATAGTTACTATATTTTAAAAATACCAGAAACTAAAAATAAGCGTGTCCCCTCCCTTCATACCCTCCATTCATCCCTTTGATATTATTTATGACAATCAACTATATTTATATTATACATCCTATTTTTTATTTTTTTGCACCATTGTGTTGTATATTATCTATTATAAACTAATGCCCATTAATAATTCTCTAGGATGCTCCTAAGCCGCCATGTTTTCAAATAAATTAGATAATCACAAAAATTCTGAGAAATAAAACAAAACATATAGCCCTAGATTTTCACTTAATACGATGGATCTATTATTTTCCTTGATTATATAGATATCTATTTAGATCTAATTGTGAAAGAAAAGGCATATTCCAACCCTGAATCCATCCCAGCAATTACGTAGGTATCTCAGCCCTCCACCTCCCAGCCAGCCGGCCCTCTACATACGTCCCCTACCTCCTATTCTCCTAGCCTCTCTTCTTTCTCCCTTCACTTCCAATCTTTTAAGCTAGCATAATTTCTTATGTAAAGAATAATTAGATAGACAAAATTATTGTAAATTTTTACAAGAGTTTTGCTCTTAATCTGAACCATATTAACATGTTAAGATATATAAGAAATACACCATTTGGACATAAACTCCTACTTTATATGGCAAGTATATAACAATGAAATATCACAAAAAAATCAATAGCATATATCAAGTCATAAATGATCTCCCATCCTCCCTACTAATTTCTCACTTTCTACTTATTTTCTTTTCTAGCTAGCAACCAATACAACAATAATACAATAGTCCGTTAAAAACCCTCTTCAATACTCCAAGCCACCATGTGGCGAATCTGATAACTAATAAAAAAGCCAAAAACTAAGATAAAATAAAACATGGCAATCAGTATCCATTATAATCGATGAACCCTTAGTTTTCAATCATTACATATATCTATTCGACACATTAAAAAAAAAACAAAGTCCCCTCCCCTCCCCCTTACGTGTGCACGAGGTGCGCACTGCTTGCTGACTGCCCTCTCTAGCTCGAACTCTTTGCTTTGTAGCTACCAAATTAATAGAGAAAAAATTAATAATTTTACATATTAAGATCATCATTCATTTTGACCTACACCTTAGGTTTGTAATACATTTAAGTTGCTATTCTATTTAAAATGAAACCAACAATTTAATAAACATGTCATCTGAGCATGGACCTGTGCACTTTGCATCCCATCGAAATATAAACAAAACATTATAAATATATATTTGTTATATGACAGCGTTCCATTGATCAAACACCCTCCATAACACTCCTAACCCACCACACTAAATTAGAAAAAAGAACACTAGAAATTCAAAGAAAAATAAAAATATATAGCCACCGCTTTCCATTTAGATCGATGGGTGCATTAACTAGATCTATCTATAGAAAAAAAACTAAAAAAAAAGAAAGTCCCCTCCCATAAAACTGTAAAAAAAAACTTGTTTAACATAAATTATAACACCGTTATCATAACGATTTCATCATCTTTCAAAGCTTAGATGGTAATGTTATTCCCTCTGAACTGCATACTGGCGTTATGAATTTCTCCACATAATTGGTTTAAGAGCTATATTTCTATTTATGAAATTCAAAATTTATGACTCATGTTGATAGGTTAAATTTAATTTCTTTTTTATATCTTATAAAAAATTATAGACACCATATATCGCAAGGAAGATAGGTCTAGAATATGTATATATTCCTGGTTCACATGTAAGAACGTACTAAGAGAGGGCACCCTAACATTCAATTAAAAAAGCAAAACACACATTAATTTCCATTTTACACTTAATCTACCTTCTTAGATGATGAAGAATTGTAAATAGCATGGAAAAAAATTATGTAGAACTTCAGAGATGTCATGCTTTCAAATTGTGGCATGTTATTTCATGAATGCAATGCAAGATGCATGGCCGCGCAAAATGACGTGGGCTACCCTCCTAGTTAGATCTTAATAGAAAAATAATATGTCAAACCTTTATCTTAATGAAACAAAATAGGCCTTAGAAGCCTTATAATTTGGGGCCACCGCAAATGTAGGCGTAAGGCTGGCATTTTTTGCGAGAGATTATTTCTTTCTCTTTCACGCACTGAATTTGTTGACGAATTGCATCGGTGTCGCACGCGTTTAAGTGCTTGTCGAATTGGGAAGCGTGTTCTGCTGGTGACTGAGAGAGCGGAGTTATGGGAGGCGGCATACCAGGGGCTGGGAGGACATGGTTTCCAAAATACCGGGTGCGAGTACGCGAACAGAAACATCACCACCAAAGAATCAAAGATGGTGACATCGTCCGGGAGACCGGGACTATCCTCCCTCCCCCATGGCTCCAGGCAGCACCATGCGTCATACTAGTGGTCATGCTTGAGTAAATAATTAGGTGCTTCAAAGAACTTGTGGTCATGTTCATCTTAGTAAACTGAGTCATTCTGTCAAATTTGACCACGATTAATTACTTCAACGCATCCATATCTCCGAGCTAACATATGATCGCAAATTCACAATGGTTAATGGATCCCAGAGGCAATTGTACTCAATTTATCATCATCATCGTGGTGTATATTACAATCTGGAGGCAACCGGCCAAGTTTCTCAGGCCATGGCAGCTACTCCAAACAAACTCCTATGCCTAACAAGTTCGAAGCTATATATCCTAATTTTGACCCCAACAGCTGAGGTACATGACCGTCCTCAGCCCCTCCTCGGCCTTCTCCGCTCTCCTCTCCGCCACCGCCGCCGCCGAAGCAGGAAGCTTCTTGCCCTGCGAGACTCCGCCGGCGTTGGCCTTGGCGGCGCGGTGGATTGACCTCAGCGCGTAGTTCCAGCGGCAGAGCCCGCCCTGGTCCTTGAGCGCCTCCACGGCGCCCACGCTCATCGCCACCATCCATGACGCCTTCGCCGCACCCGCCATTTTGATCGAATTGATCTTGTGATTTCTCGGTCGATCTAGCTTTGCTTTGCAAGTAGAGTTGTTGTTGTTGTTGCAGTGAGTAGTGAACTGATGCTGTGTTTGATGATGCTATGGAGGGAGGGGGCGTGGATTATATAGGGGAGGGTTGGGCGAAACAGGAGGCGCCGCGCGTTGGTTTCCCGGAATACCGGGTGCTTTGCTCTGCTTGTTTACGCCGGAATTCGCTTTCGTCCAGGTTCGGTGGCTCGCGCCCACCACTTCTCGATTTGTCGCTGTTCGCGGTATTGATGCTGGTTGTCCGTTGCGAGGAGCCCACTGCCCACATGGGCAGTGTAACCGATAAGGACGCGTGTCAATGCTGTTGCTGCCACGCAGCAAGCAGGATTAGCCTCAGTATGGGCCTGAATTTTGTTTGGGTTTATGAAAGCTCTGCACGATCAAATTGTACATATGGTGCGCAATAGTTGTTCTTTTTTTTTTTTTGGCGAGACGGTAAAACTTCTTCAGTTTTAAGGAAGGGAACAATGCTTTCTGCACTGTCTCGCTTTTCAGCACATGGGATCTGCGAAATCAGACTGCCTAAGGGCGATTCTGCAGCGTACTACTCGAGTCAGTACTTGTGCATTCTTGGTGACCGAGTAAACTAATGAGCATTTGTTTTCCTCTCACGCACCGACTCGCATCACATGATCACGTTTTCTTCGGGTGACGGTGAGAGCGGAGTTGTGGGAGGCTGCTGCGGATGGGAAACCAGAGGCTGGAGCACATGGTTTTCCAAGATATCAGGTGCTTTACTGATGCATTGCATTCAAGGAATCAGGGTACACAATAGACAGAAGACATCTGTGCACGAGTGTGATGACTCTAATCCAAATTCTCCGACTGAATATCGTTTATACAAACTGGGAAATAACTGTATTGTGACTTGTTACATCAGTTTTTTTATGAGAATACATCAGTTTAATTAGATCAAGAAACTTGGAAATCAGGATGAATTGGCGTGATATAACGAAAGATCATAAGGAATTATTCAAAGTCTCAGACATGCTTGAAAATAGAAATTAATTAAATTGATGGCACTACCTGATTTACTACTATGTGCCTAGCTGGCTTCGAGCTAACTGATGACTGATCATGGTCCCATCGGCAATTCAACAAAAATGTGTGGGTAAATTGTCAGAGTTCAGATCGTCGTTTCATCTAAGTCATGATAAACAGTCTTCCCCGTTTAATGTTCAAATCAGATAATACTACAAAAGAAGCTTGACAAGAATTCAAAGCATTGGTTGGACACATGAGGCATCAAGTATACTCAAGTAACTGAAGTTTTCATCATCATCATAATCGTTGTATATACAATCGGAGGAAATTAACAAGCAACCGGCAGATCTCAGCCATGGTTGCCACTTCCAAGTTCCAACCCGATTCCTATAGCTAGCTTAGTTCTAATTAATAGACGGAGCTATACAGCCTAATTTTGACCCCAGCAGCTGAGGTACATTACTGTCCTCAACCCCTCCTCCGCCTTCTCTGCTCTCCTCCTCTCCGCCACAGCCGCCGCAGAAGCAGGCAGCTTCTTGCCCTGCGAGACGCCGCCGGCGTTGGCCTTGGCGGCGCGTTGGATTGACCTCAGCGCGTAGTTCCAGCGGCAGAGCCCGCCCTGGTCCTTGAGCGCCTCCACGGCGCCCACGCTCATCGCCACCATCCACGACGCCTTCGCTGCACCCGCCATTTGATCGAATTGATCGGTGAATTCTCGGTCGATCTAGCTTTGCTTTGCAAGTAGGAGTAGAGTTGTTGTTGTTGCAGTGAGAACTGAGTAGTGAGCTGATGCTGTGTTGATGATGGGAGGGAGGGGAGAGGAGTGGGTTATATAGAGGAGGGTTGGGCGAAACAGGAGGCCCCGCGCGTTGGATTCCCGGGATACCGGGTGCTTTGCTCTGCTTGTTTACGACGGAATTCGATTGCTTTCGTCCAGGTTCGGTGGCTCGCGCCCACCTCATCTCGAGTTGTCGCCGTTCGCGGTATGGAAGATGGTTGTCCGTTGCGAGGAGTCCACATGGGCAGTGTAACCGATAAGGACGCGTGTCAATGCTGATGCTGCCACGCAGGGCTAGAGCCTCTGTATGGCCTGAGGCTGTTGGATCCTCCAACTATTTTTTATATTCCCTGTTACATCGGATATTTATACATTAATTAGAAGTATTAAATATAAACTATTAATAAATCTATCTCATACTTGACTATTTCGTGAGACAAATTTATTGAACCTAATTAGTCCATGATTAGCGAATGTGATGCTATAGTAAACATTTGCTGATCGTAGATTAATTAGGCTAAAAAATCTTCTCGCGAATTAGCTTTTATTTATGAAATTATTTTTATTATCAGTCTATATTTAATAATTCTAATTGATGTGTAAATATCCAATATGACACGAAATAAAAAAGATCCCTGTATCCAAACAACCTCTCAATTTTGTTTGGGTAAGCTCTGCACGATCAAACGGTACATAAGGTGCCCAAAAGTTGTCTTTTTTTTTTTCGAGACGGTAAAACTTCTTCAGTTTTAAGGAGAAGTGAACAATGCTTTCTGCACTGTCTAGCTTTGCAGCACACGGGACCTGCGAAATCACACTACTTCATGGCGATTCTGCTGCGTGCTACTCGAGTCAATCCTTGCGCATTCTTGGTGAGCGAGTAAACTAATGAGCATTTGATTTCCTCTCACGCACCGACTCGCATCACATGACCGCAACGTTTTCTTCGGGTGACGGTGAGAGCGGAGTTGTGGGAGGCTGCTGCGGAGGAAAACCAGAGGCTGGAGCACATGGATTTTCAAGATATCAGGTACTTGACTGCATAGTACTGTAGTTCTGGTTCCAGTTTCTTTACTGATCGATGCATTGCATTCAGGGAATCAGGGTACACAATAGACAGAAGACACCTGAGCTTTTCTGCACGAGTCTGATGACTAATCCAAATTCTCCGACTGAATATCGTTTATACAAAGTGAGAAATACTGTATTGTGACTTGTTACATCAGTTTTTTTTTTTGTGAGAACACATCAATTTTATTAGATCAACAAACTTGGAAATCAGGATCAACTGGCGTGATATAACGAAAGATCATAAGGAATTATTCAGTCTCAGGCATGATTGAAAATTGAAATTAATTAAATTGATGGCACTACCTGATTTATGTGCCTAGCTGTAGCTGGCTTCGAGCTAACTGATGATTGATCGTGATCCCATCAGCAATTCAACAAAGATGTGTGTGTAAATTGTCAGAGTTCAGATCATCGTTTTCATTTAAGTCATGATAAACAGTCTTAATTTTCAAAACAGACAACACAAAAGAAGCTTGACAAGAATTCAAAGCATTGGTTGGACCCATGAGGCATCAAGTATACTCAAGTAACTGAAGTTTTCATCATCATCGTAATATACATAATCAGAGGAAATTTACAAGCAACCGGCAGATCTCAGCCATGGTTGCCACTTCCAAGTTCCAACCCGATTCCTATAGTTAGCCAGTACAAGTAGATGGAGCAATCCTAATTTTGACTCCAGCAGCTGATGTACATGACCGTCCTCAGCCCCTCCTCGGCCTTCTCCGCTCTTCTCCTCTCCGCCACCGCCGCCGCCGAAGCTGGCAGCTTCTTGCCCCGCGACGCGGCGCCGGCGTTGGCCTTGGCGGCGCGATGGATGGATCGCAGCGCGTAGTTCCATCGGCAGAGTCCCGCCTGGTCCTTGAGCGCCTCCACGGCGCCCACGCTCATCGCTACCATCCACGACGCCTTTGCTGCACCCGCCATTGATGGTTTGATCTCGATCTCTTCTTCTCGGTTTGTTGCTGTGAGACTTGTCTCTGAATTCAGTGGACTTGTTAGTGTGTGGGTAGTGAGCTGATTGGTGAATTGATTGATCGATGCTGTGTTTGGTGGGCATCAGGTGGGGAGTGGAGGTGGGCTTTATACGGGACGAAGAAGGGGAGGTGGATCGCGGCGAAACAGGTGCCCGCGCTCGTTGGTTTTCCGGTTTTCCCAGATACCGGGTGCGTCCCCTGCTGGGTGGTGGGGCCGCCGCCTTGTCTGGTGCGGTGGTGCCGTCTCGTCTGCTGCTTCGCGGGGGCGGAAGCGGTTTGTCCGTCGCGTCTCGCGTGCCCCACGCCACGCGGGCGGAGATAAGATGTGAGTACGTGAACGTGACGAGGACTCGTGTCCCGTACCCTTTGCAATTTGCAGCCTGATACTGCTGCCGTGCTGCGAGTCTGCGACCGGTCTAGTCTTATATGGGCCTTCATTTTGGGCCGAGGAAACTAAAACGGAGGTAGAGACTGAGGCCCACTGAGACATGACGAAAGAGATACTGTGCGGTGCCGTGCCGTGATTGTGTTGCTAGCGTGGCATTTTGCATCTTGAGGCAGGCACACGGTCGGCACAAGAAGAGTCCCGAATCCGTGTGATTTTGGCTGTGTTCCTACGTGATCTCCGGCTGTCCGAAAATGCAGCGAGTCCTGCAACTCCTGCTTGTGTTGTGTCATCGTCTGTGTGCTACCCAATAGACATGAGAGTATCCGGACTCGATCAAAGTGTTTGCCTGTTTGGCAGAGAAGCATATACGAGGAAGCGAAGTGAATGGGCTTTTTTTCTACGTGGTGGTTGCGGCTCAGAGAGTAGACTGTTTTGCTTTGTTAGATTTTCAGATTTGTAGTGCATGTTTTCTTTAGCCGGGTATTGGTAAAGTCGGATCTGTGACAGAAAGCACATGAGTTGCGACCAAACTGCAGCTCCTGGAGTGCTAAACAAGTGACTGCATGCTCAAAATCGTGGGGCTGTGGATGCGTTTTGTCAGCTGAGGATCACATCTTTTTGTCCCTAAAGCTGTTCGAAGTCAATGATCAAATGCCAGATTGCCACTGAGTTAGTAAAAAATTGGTCCAATACAGTACGCATTTTCATTGGATAAGTAAATTTGTTTTCTATTTATTTTTCCTGATTTGCATGTAAATTTCTTCAATGTTACTGAATTCATCTAGTCCCTCAATAAACATCCTCTCTTTTTCACATGCTATATCACTCCTCAAACATGTAGCTTTGAAATTGATTAATACAATTTTAAAAAAAGACTGAGCACGTGTATACGATGTTTTGACTTTTTTATTTGTAATGTTTGACCATTTATATTACTTAAAAAATTATGGAAGTTTCATTTATTTTGTTTGTAACTTACATTTATTATCAAAAATACTTTAAGCATAATTTATTACTTTTTATATTTACACAAAATTTTTAAATAAGATAAATTGTCAAACGTTGCAAACAAAAAATAAAAACCTTATATTGTGAAACGGAAAAAGAAAGGTTTATTTTTTTTCGCACTTGCATTATTATCAAAAGTATTTTGAGTATGCCATTTTTTATATTTGCGCTAAATTTTTAAACAAGAGAAATGATCAAACGTTATAAGCAAAAGTCTAGACGTCAGCTAATTTGGGACGGAGGTAATATCAGCGTTCCAGCTTTGTTAAAGAATAATAACAACTATTAATCAAACACGCCATCAGAAGACTCATGTTCTATTGTCTCCGATCGAGTCGCTGCAGATCTGATTCTTCCGAGATCCCGGCATGGCTCATAATTTTAATTTTTTTTGAAACCTGTTAAAGTTGGAAGTTGGACAGTGGGAAGGAATCCACTGTCAATTTAATTAAGAGAAAAATATGAGCGTATCGGGATTTGAACACGGGGCCTCGGGGTTAAAACCACACAGCCTTGCCACTGCACTAACAAGTGCATCTCAGCAGCCATCGTATCAAAAGAACTTACGAAACTCGTGTCTATTTTTATGTTCCAACAATCCTGTTCTCACCAGCCATTTTTTTGCTTGCATGATCTCAACAAAAATATTTACAGCTCTGACTATCCTAGAAGGTTAGAGGCCAGAATGAATTAACGTCATCCGAACAAATAAATGACGGCCTTTGCCAGAGAGCTGAAATTCAAAGGCAACGAGTCCAGTCCCCGAGCCAACGTGATCGCAATTCACAAAGGCAAATAAAGCAACAAAATTTTTTCATCATCATCGTGAGACATATGTAGTTATATACACAATCAGGATTCAGGAAGCAACCGGCCAAATCTCAAGCCATGGTTGCTAGCCACTTCCAAGTCTTCAACTCTAGGTAAATCGAGCTATATATAATTATATCCTAATTCTAATTGGGACCCCAGCAGCTGAGATACATGACGGTCCTCAGCCCCTCCTCCGCCTTCTCTGCTCTTCTCTTCTCCGCCACCGCCGCCGCTGAAGCAGGCAGCTTCTTGCCCCGCGACGCTGCGCCGGCGTTGGCCTTGGCGGCGCGGTGGATGGACCTCAGCGCGTAGTTCCATCGGCAGAGTCCTGCCTGGTCCTTGAGCGCCTCCACGGCGCCCACGCTCATCGCCACCATCCATGACGCCTTCGCCGCACCCGCCATTGGTTGTTTTGATCTGATGGTCTCGTCTCCCTCTTTAAGTTCTCGCACTGATCTCTGTGGACTTGTTGAGTTGTTGTTGTGGACTGAATTGAACCTTGAACAATCGATGCTGTTGTTGTTGTTGCGGAGTTTGGAGTGGAGCTGGCTTTATAGTACTGGAGGGAGGTCGGCAGTTGGTGGCGCGAAACATGTGGCGGTGCTCGCTGGTTTTCCCGCGATACCGGGTGCTTCAGTACTCTGCTTGCTTCCATATGCCGCAGTCACCTCGTTGTCTGTCTCGACGGCTCTCAACGGCGTGGCGCCCACCTCGTGTTTGTTTGACGCGAGCAACTTGCAGATTCGTTGAGATAAGATGGGCGCGGGCAGATGCATCCCACGGCCAACCCAGCACTGACTGATCCACTGACGCAACACGGGCTGGTTGACACAAGCCTGACTTCAGACGGAGCGTAGCGGAGGCCGTCGCGGGGAGGCTTTCACCGAATATATATATTTTTTTAAGCCATCGTTTAACGTTGTAATAGTGAAAATATTTGATGGCAGACGTTCGTGATTTTTTTCTCCCATATTTTGAGAGTTATTGACGTTAAATTTCGTGTCCTTTTGTGATTGATTTATCGTCCTGTAACAGGGCTAATTCTGTTTGGGCCGGAAATTCAGGCTTTCAAATCTTAACACGAAGAGAAGCTAAGGCCCAGTGTTTGGTAATAGCCCAGCACGAGACTAACGTCGTATGAAGTCCCGGGCCGACTTGTTGTGTACTACTGCCAGGCTAACGTTATCCGCTTTGCACACACCGACGCCGCAATCTCTTCTAGTCTTCTTCCTCCCCTTGTCTCCCTCGCCGCTCGTGTAGTCGTGTGTATAAGCTGATTCTGTCGCCCGAATTGAGCAACGCGACGTGCCGCCGAGATCGAGGCGATGCGGCAGACGGCGGTAGGAGCGTGCAAAGCACCTCACCTTCAGCCGGCCGCGCTGCTGTCTCCGCCGCCGTTGCTCCGGCGAGCCTTCCCCTGCCTCCCAGCAGGTTACATACAGACGGCATCGGCATCTGTCTTCATGGCTATGCCTTTCGATCGCATGTGCCAAGTGCTAACTAGATGCAAAGCGTGCAGTGAGAGCGGGATGCGAGCTCAGGAGGGCCGGGGCGGCGTCGCGGTTGGTGGTCAGTAGGAGATGCCAAGAAGAAGAGCAGCAGCACGAGGCGGCAGCAGAACAGCAGAGCAATGGCGGCGGCGGCGGCGGTGGTGATGGGGAGCAAGAAGAGAAGAGAACATTTCTCAGCTTGGAGGAGGCCGGGCTGGTGGAGATGTCAGGCCTCAGCACCCATGAGCGCTTCCTCTGCCGCCTCACTGTAAGTGTTTGTTCAGCTTACTGACTACTGAAAATGATCGATTGTATAAAATTACAGTGATAATGCGATTGTATCAGCTTACTGCAAGATAATTACAGTGACTAACATATCAGCCATTGTATAAAATTTCTCTCAAGTTTAGTTGAGGCATTTCTCTGAATGAGTCACTGACGATGATGACTACTGATAATGTGATTGCTTACTTGGTGTTTGTCTCAGATATCATCGTTGAATCTCTTGAGGGTGATCTCGGAGCAAGAAGGCGTCCCCATTGAGGAGCTCAACGCAGGCCGTGTTTGCGACTGGTTCTTGAAGGACAAGCTCAAGAGGGAGCAGAATTTGGGCTCAGCTGTCCTGCAGTGGGATGACCCCGGTTTCTAGCTCCATCGCAACCGAATTAATGGATGATAATGGTCTAGTAATTGTCTTGCCGGCATCTCAAATCTCAATAGAAGAAAACTGAAGAGGGTTCATCATGTCAAAACACTTTTGATAGAGCTCACAAGTGATTGACCTTAAGCTTGTAATTTCATATCCACTTCTTGGCATTTGACAGGCTGCTGGGTTTGACTGTGAGATAACAAAGCCAGAAAAACAGTTGTATGTATCAGAAATTGTTCTCCGATTATGTGCTTTTCTATTAATCAGATGGAACATTTGATCTATTTGCAAACTTGTTGCGAAGATATAGGTAATTTCCCAGAAAGCCCATTTGGGACAGTGTTTGACACAAACCAACCTGGCTGGTTCATATTCTCATTTTAAATTTTTACGAGCCGTGCGCTGATGGAGTTTGAGTAGGGCGATAGACCAAAAATGACTGCGTGCTACGGCAAGTAGCATGCGTTCAAATGTGCCAAATTTCCACCAGTGTAGAGATTACAGGCAGAACAATGCCAAGTAAATAAAAAGTATTTGTACGTCAATCTCACAGAATTACAGCGGACTTTGGCCCATGAGTGAATCATTGGTCAACAAAGCCTACAACACACATAATCACAGTACAGATCTTCTGTTTTCTTTGGAAAATAATAAAACTAGATCCTTTTATCCAAAGAAAGGGGCACCACATGCAAGTCAAATAGCCTCAGCAACTCCATCTGTCCCTCCATTTGACTCTCTGTAAAAGCACATAATATAATTATTTTTTATGTGTTCAGACAAATGAATCAACAAAGGAAAACACACAAGAGGCATAAACACACAGAAAGTACAAGACTATCTCAGATGTATCTGTTGATGTCATATTAATGTTGTTTCACCAAGTAGGTTCTCCCTAAAAGCAGGGACTTGGATCTTACAACACATCCATTTTGCAGACAATATCATCATCGGAAGCATGTTAATTGGTTTAGCTGTGAAGAAATTGAATCAAATGTAGCGGAAAAAAAATACAAAATTGGAGCAGAATCCAACAAAGCAGGGGCTTAAATTAAACACAAGCTGAATACAAGCGATATCATGAAACAGTAAGCATTGTGCACATCCTCAACTTGACAAAGAAAGGTCACAAGCATATAAACTGGCTCAAGTATATTTGAAAACAGACCAACAAAGAAAGCAGATGCAAGTCAACGAACTAAATCAATAATGCCTCAGATTTATCACTTGATGTCATATTATCTACTGTTTCATCAAGTAGGTTCTCCCTGAATCAGGGACTTGAATCCGCAGAGTATCCATTTTGCAGACATAATCGTCACTGGAAATTGGGAACTAAACTATAAGGCATTTACAGAAAGAACAAAACTTTTGGCAAGGTTCTTTGATAGGAAAACACATTGACACGGTTCTAGACCCACTCAACAGAAATATGAAATGCATCAGATTTATCTGTTGATGTCATGTTATCCACTGCTTCATCAAGTAGGTTCTCCCTGAAACAGGGACTTGAGTTCACAGGGCATCCATTTTGCAGACATTATCATCATTCGCAAAAACATGCAGCACATCAGTTAGAATCAATTTCTTTCAAGAATAAACTTGTACATACACATAATACATGCTAAGAACTTAGGTTTAGACCTCAGTAACAGCCCATTAATCTCATTATAATGCAGGTCCCCAAGTAGGTTCTCCCTGATTTAACAGAGACTTGGAAGCACCTGCATCTCACACCTTCGGCAAAGCATCATAGGTCGCATTCCATTACCATCTAAAATATATTTATCTTACATACAACATCAAAGCCAAGAAAAGTGAGAGCAGTTTTTAAATTCCAAAATCACAAGCTAACTGATTACTACACCTCAGTGAAAGCCCATGTATCTCATTACAATGCAAGACCCCAAGTAGGTTCAAACCTGAAAATCAGGGTCTTGGAGCTGGGTACATCTCAAAAATTGCTTGAAACAAGCTTTTCTGTATTTAAGACTACCATAAACAGGCCATTCACATTTATCACATAACAAAAAAAAAAGGTCGGTGCTACATACAGTTGATATAGTGGAACATGCTCAGAACAAACAATCGAATTCAAGTTACAAACCAAACAAATCATTGAGCATGTTTGCAGGGATCATCTTTAAATCCCGTTTTTCAGCTTATCCACTCGGGAATTGAACTCAATCAGAATTATTAGTAGGAATTGATGTGGTGAGACATTTTAGAAGCATAACAACGAGATAAACTGTTATCTCCCACGTTAAACTCACCAAGAATCAAGAATCGTTTTGCGCCTCCATGACTGGGCAACCATGAGAAAGAGCAATCTCAAGGAGCCAAAGGTGAGGAGAGGCACGCAGCCTAAGACTAAATTTCTACTTTATCTCTATATAGTAGAACAATCGAACCCAAAACTTATTTACAATAATAAATAATTAATTAAAGAGCAAGCAACGACAGCTCACGCACCTCACGAGCCGGTCTTCTTCTCCGGTGAATTAGATGCCGCAGGAGGAGCATCATGCGAGCAGCAACCGCCGGGGCCGTGATGATGGTGGTGGTGATGGTGGTGCTTCTTGGGCTGCGGCTCCCGGAGCGGCTTGCGCATGTCGTAGGCATCCTCGCCGTCAGCGTAGTACTTGGCCTCGATGTCGTGGATCTGGTACCCGAGCGTGGAGGTGTAGAGGTTGAAGGCGGCGCGGTTGGAGCGGCGGACGTGGAGGGAGACGTACTCGGCGCCGAAGACCTGATCCATGGCGGCCTGCGCGGCGGACATGAGCTTGGTGGCGAGGCCGAGCTTGCGGTGGGAGCGGAGCACGGCGAGGGAGGTGATGTGGCCGTGGCAGGGCTCCGATGGATCCTCCTCCATCTTCGCCAGCACGTAGCCGACGATCCGGCCGCCGTAATCCTCCGCCACGAACAGCAGCTGCGGCCATGACAGCATGTGATAGAGGTAGTACTTCATCTGGTAATTCTCCGGCAGGCACATCAGGTTGCACGCCTGCATCGCCAGCAGGTCGTCGATCGTCGCCTGCCTGATGCACACCATCTTCGCCGCCGCCGGATTTGGTGTCTTCTCCGGCGAGATTTGGTGGTGGTGGGTGGTGATGGATTCGTCGGAGGCGGCGGCCTCTCCTCCCCAATTAATAGAGGTGAGGAGAGCGGAGACACCTTGACCTAACCCTAGAAGGAAACGGGCCGTAACTCTGTTTGGAAAGTGTGCTTGTCGATTGAGATTATTGGCCTTGATGGGCCGGCCCATTATTGTTGCTCCGTCGAGCGAGGGCACAACCTTCTGGAAACCACTACGCCGCCCCCTCCCGGCGACGACTCGTGCTCCACACCCTCGCCGCCTCCGCCGCCTCGCCGTCGCGGAGCAGCTCTCCGACGCCGACCGGCAAGGAGAGACGTCCGCCGGTCGCCGAACTGCTCGTGAAGTAGGGGAAGCTGCCACCGCGTTTCCATCGCCCAGGTCGTCGCCTAAGCTTCGCCGGCGCTCGAAGGTTTTCCGTTTGGTTGGTCCGGTGAGTTCCTTTGCTTTGGTCACGCACTTCTTTTGTGGATTAGTAGGAGATTAACTTGTGGATTAGTACCAATCGCAGTGCTTGGATGTCACATTTTGCTGGTTGTGTCTACTTTATCGATGCAGTGAGGGTTTGATCAGGAGAGTACTTGGGTTGGGGGCTCAAGTCCAAAGCTGAACCAACAAAGGCAATGTGAGTACTCCTGCTCATGGTATATTTACACCGGCAATGCTAGTGTTTGGTTGAACGGTTGATCCATGTTGCTTGTTATGTCCCATTGCTTCTGGCTTTGCTTAGGATGAACTACTTGGTTGCACAGGGCATTCTATTAATTGTTGCCTGACAGTTACACTGGGACACACATGATGCTTGTCTACTTATATATTAGCTGTTAACTTGTGTTTCAGGGACGACGAAAGCAACACACTCCGAGTACTTGTGGCGACTGATTGCCATCTCGGCTACATGGAAAAGGATGAGATACGTAGGTTTGATTCATTTCAGGCCTTTGAAGAGATATGTTCATTAGCTGAGCAGAATAAGGTTTGTAGGATCTGCACATTTTTCCTTTTTTGTGCTTTTGGTGCAAAATAGATTGACTTGCCCGTTCTGTTGGGTGGATAACCTTCTGTCGATATATTATAAAATAGTGAAGACGACACTGAATTGCAGGTTGATTTTGTGCTACTTGGGGGTGACCTTTTCCATGAGAACAAGCCTTCACGTTCAACTTTGGTAAAAACCATTGAGATTTTACGACGTTACTGCTTGAATGACCAGCCAGTGAAGTTCCAGGTTGTTAGTGATCAAACAATCAACTTCCCAAACAGGTTTGACAAGGGGTTATATCACTCCGTAATGCCATTTCATGAATGTGCTGATATTTTGGTTTATCTCTCAACATAAATTTTCATGAAAATATCAGTTTTACTGAAATTTAGGTGGCTTGGTATATCATACATGTAAGCAAATATGCATTTTTCCTTAATTTTCTTACAGTATCATCCTGTTACCTTCTCAGATTTGGCCAAGTTAATTACGAAGATCCAAACTTCAATGTTGGATTGCCTGTGTTCACTATCCATGGAAACCATGATGATCCTGCTGGGGTGGTATGAGCATCTTTGTTCTGACCTTCTGGGTATTGTGGTTTTAATTATGCTTATGATGGCATGCCAGCTTTTTTTCATGCATTCTTGCCACTTCAGGATAATCTCTCCGCAATTGATATCCTTTCGGCCTGCAATCTTGTAAATTATTTTGGGAAGATGGACCTAGGTGGCTCTGGCGTTGGTCAAATAGCAGTCTCTCCTGTACTTGTAAAAAAGGTGCAGTACTTTTGTTGCAGGAAAAAGCATGAGGTCTCACATGTTAATCCTCTATTTTCCTATTATTTCAGGGTACAACTTTTGTTGCACTATATGGCCTTGGAAACATTAGAGATGAACGATTAAATAGGATGTTTCAGGTGCATTTCCATTGAGCTGTTTAAGAATTCGTAGTTAATCTTCAACTTAGCAGCACTGAAACAAGAAACGACCTGAAACTCAATGATATTGTCATTTTATAAATCAATTATTCAGACACCTCATGCAGTACAATGGATACGACCTGAAACTCAAGATGGAATGTCAGTATCTGACTGGTTCAATATTCTGGTTCTTCATCAGAATAGGTATGCGCAGTGAATGAATGGTGACAAAGGGCAGCACGTTATTCATTTATTTTGAATATTTTTCCAGCTTACTGGATAGAAAATTAAAGCTTGCAATGATACAGGATAAAAACAAACCCTAAAAGTGCCATCAATGAGCATTTTTTGCCACGTTTTCTGGACTTTATAGTTTGGGGCCATGAGCATGAATGCCTTATTGATCCCCAGGTAATGACTTGTATTTTATTTAAAAACTCGTGCTTATAAAATACAAAAAGTTGATTATGCACTTGCAATATGATCAATTGTCTATAGGAGGTACCTGGGATGGGTTTTCACATCACTCAACCAGGTTCATCAGTTGCAACCTCCTTGATTGATGGTGAAGCAAAACCAAAGCATGTTCTTTTGTTGGAAATCAAGGTCTTATTTGGAATCTCTCCTCTTTCTGTTCAACAGAACTTCTCTCTGGTGTTTTCTCATTCTTTTTGTTTTCTTGAATAGGGAAACCAGTATAGGCCAACCAAAATACCTTTGAGATCCGTTAGACCTTTTCACTATGCTGATGTATGACAACCCTCACTGCATATGTATGACACCCCTCACTGCATATCTTATCTCAATTCTTGTGTCTCACAGTGCTAATGTATAGGTTGTTTTAAAAGATGAAGTGGATATTGATCCCAATGATCAGGCCTCTGTTCTTGAACATTTGGATAAAATTGTGAGTTTTTTAAATTTTTTCCATGATGTGTCTTGTCCATTTTCTTGGAGAATCATGGTGGCATGCTGGTTTAAAACTGGTTCTACATTGGCTTGTTTGCCAGTTTATTGTCCACTCTAGTTTCCATTCTTGACTGAAGGCGTTAACCCTCGATTTCGTAACTCTCAATTGTTTCAGGTAAGAAATCTTATTGAGAGGAGTAGCCAGCCAACAGCCAGTAGATCAGAGGCCAAACTTCCATTAATTAGAATCAAGGTAAAAATCAGAAGAGAGTGCCCTACACAAATAAATCAAGACAGGAAAACAATGAAAGTGGTCATATTGTTCTGCAGGTAGATTACTCTGGATTTTCAACAATTAATCCACAACGATTTGGTCAGAAGTATGTTGGAAAGGTATCTCAGACACTAATGAGGTTCTTACTGAACTCTTACCTGAATGAGCTTATATAATTGCTTCTTATTGTAAGGTTGCAAACCCCCAAGATATTCTCATCTTCTCAAAGTCAGCAAAGAAGCGTCAGACTACAGGAGGTATTCCTTTATGTTTCAGTGAAACAGTGCATCTGCTATTTACACAGTAGCAGTATGAGGAGTAATAGATGTCATATTGTTCTAATTTATTTATTCCACTGACTATGTCTATGTGTATATATATACAGTAGGCAGTGTTGATGATTCTGAGAAACTTCGTCCCGAGGAACTAAACCAACAAACTATTGAAGCTTTGGTTGCTGAAAATAACTTGGTACTTCTTAAAACTGCATATTCTGCATTCTTTTACAGTTCTACTCTTCTTCTAGGAGGAATAATTGTTGGTATCTGTTTATTGATGGCATACCATTCAGTTGTGTATATGATGAATTGATGATGATAAACGGAAAGCAAAGATCTTGCCATTTTCCTGGGACTACCTTATGTGCTAAATGGGTCTTAAAATGTTTATTCAGTATTATGCTGAAATTTAGTTTTGTTTTCAGAAATACAATGGCTGGAAAGGTACCTCTGGCTAAAAAGGGCATTGTGGTAGCTGTTGAATAACAGTCAATAACTTGTTTGGGTCCCATTACACCTGACCACATGAGCTTCTTACGATAATGACCTGAGACTATTGGCTGTCCTGTGAAAAAAGGACTATATGATTGTCTTAGTTGTGTTTGCAGGTCTAGATTCCAGAATTCCAGATTTTGCTCTATAGGTTCATTACATAGCTTCCTACATCTTTCTTTTACAAAATATGATTAGAGCTACAATATAAGCTTCATGACACAAGTATTGTTTTCAGAAAATGGAGATCCTTCCGGTTGATGACTTGGACATTGCATTGCATGACTTTGTGAGCAAGGATGACAAGCTGGCATTTTATGCCTGTTTGCAACGCAATCTTGATGAAACCAGAGTATGATTGGCTACAATTTGTATTGTTGGTTTAAGTTCTCATTCAACTGCATGCTGCCTGATACGATTTCATGAATCTAAAATTGAAATACTTTGTTGAAAATTGCAGAATAAATTGAATTCAGAGGCAGATAAATCTAAAATAGAGGAAGAAGATATAATAGTCAAAGTTGGAGACTGCATGCAGGTATTTGGAGCAACCTACTACTTTCGTTATGACTTATGAGGTTGTGGGTGACAAAAAAAACTTGAATGTTTTTGACTACTTAGGAACGTGTGAAGGAAAGGTCTCTCCGCTCCAAGGAAGACGCACGTTTCACATCAAGCTCACAAAATGTGGTGGTTTCAATTTCCTAATGCCCTTATATGTCCTAAATGTTGCGATCTCATCTTTTCATTGGTGCTGACTGTTTGTTGCTCTTATGATACTTAACCAGGATACTGGAGGTAGATCTGTTACAGCTCAAAGTAACCTGAACTCTTTCAGTGACGATGAAGACACTAGGGAAATGCTTCTCGGTTCGAGAACAACTAAGGCTGTAAGGAAAACATCTGGATTTACAAGACCCTCTAAAGATGCTACTGATATTGCCAAAACTGGAACTTCTAGAAGGGGCAGGGGTAGAGGAGCGACCTCAATGAAGCAGACCACTCTGAATTTCAGCCAATCAAGGTTGTCAAATTGAATTCTACCTTTCATTTTATACCATAACTTGCAACTCATGCCAAAATGGAATAGCTATGCTATGGTCTAAATTTCATTTGAAATGATGTCTTAGAATGTAAAAAGTGTTTGAAATCTTGTACCCTGAATTTAACTCTTTAGTAGATGCTCCAATGCTAAATTGATCGTTCAATATTTGCAGATCAAGTGCTGCTATCCGCAGTGAGGAGGTACAATCATCCTCAGACGAGGAAAATGAGACTAATGAAGCAAACGAAGTTGTTGAATCTTCGGTATGATCATTTCCTCTATGTGTAGCTCTGTACTGCTGTATTCATATGCTTGTGGGCCTATACTAGCTACAAATAACCTCATGAACTGGATAAATTATTGAATACTCGCAGGAACCGGAGGAGAGTCCCCAGCAAACTGGACGGAAAAGGGCAGCTCCTAGAGGTAGAGGTAGGGGTAGAGGTGCTCCTGCAAAAAGGGGGAGAAAAGCAGATATCGCATCCATCCAAAGCATGCTGATGAGCAAAGATGACGATGACGATGATGAAGATGACAGGCCGAAGAAACCTCCACCTCGGGTAAGTCTTTCACCTTGATATTTTGTCAAAGTGCGCAGTTTAAGGCTTGTTGTAAATCATCATGTGGATTTTGGGTGCTATGTTGAGTACACGCGCTGAGCGATACAAACTATTGGTTTGACGACTTTGTTACTCTGCAGGTCACCAGGAACTACGGGGCTGTTAAGAGGAGATGATTCCTAGAAAGTAACTTAGGTGTTAGTCTCAAAAGAGTGGGCTCGTTTTCTTCTACCGGGCAAATTCTGTTAACAACTGAAACGCCAACACACGTGCTGCCAACTAGCCCTAACTTGTACATTCCCTAGTGTCATGGATTAATAGTACATTCTTTTAGCTGCTAAATGCTAGCTGTCAGCTTTGTACATGGCAACATGACATGCATGCTACACAAGGAATTCTCATCGACCATCAATATTGGTGGGCGTTTTTCACATGTACGTTTTCATGATTCAGGCTTATCTGACCGAGCGTCCGGTTCACATGACGTTCAATCGTTCACGACAGAACATGCTGTGTGGACCAAATCATCCCTTGCACGTATCTGGTCGTTTCAGGATTGATCATGTAAAAGTCGGTCACAGGATAATGCATAAACATAATGGTTTATGCGTGCATATTACTATACAAAAATCTGGTGCCAAAGCCTCATAAAAGAACAAGCATGCATGTAGGGTACGCACTAGCGTGTATCTACTTAAACTACTGTTCTTGGTACCCCACATATTAGCTGCCTTGCTAGATATACCAGATGTTAGTCTGTGGATTCATATGGTTTGGTGGAGGAGCTCCGTAAGGAGGCCTGGGAACTGGAGCTGAGTACTGCAATCCAGAGTTGTGTACATCTGTCGTCAGTTAAAGAAAGATGTGTTAGTAGATGTTTGCTTCAATGTTTGGCAGCAAGCTGGTGGAAACAACAGATTCACGTGTAGCAAAATAATCTCTAATCCAAGTAGCTAAGTACTCCTAATCAGTTACAAGTAAAAATAGAGAACCCTACGATGGTGAGCGCTAATGTGCAAGTGCTGTAAAAATTCTACTGACAACTTATGTTTATCACCACTGATTTTAAGAGTTTGCATCGTGTATCTGTAATCTACCAAGTTGAATTAGCTTCCAACAAAATTACTGAGAGAAAGAGACTGAGCTGCTTACCGTGAGAATGCTGCATATAGGGCACGTAATTGCCAGAGCTGTACACGGCAGGAGTTGATGGATGTGCATTGGTTGGTCCTCCAACAGAATTTGCCGCTTCATAGCCAGACCTCCCATAGGCATCATTTGACACAGGAGCGGACTGGTTCCCGCCACCCACGGGGGCTTGAATTCTTTGTTGCATAATTGTGTTCATGTTTGAAGGATTAGGATTGTATGGAGTCGGGCCACCATCGGAACCATATATATTATTTCCAGGAGCAGGAAATGGTGCGCATGCATATGTTGAATGGCCTTGGTATTGGTTTTGGTTACTGGGGTAGCTTGGATGAATTTGATGTTGGTTTGGGTTACTTGGGTAGCTCGATTGGGTTTGATGTTGGTATGGGGTGCTTGGATGGCTTGATTGTGTTTGATGTTGGAATGGGGCATTTGGGTAGCTGAAGTTGGTTTGATGGTGGTTAATCCTGCTGGAGCCTGGAAATCTTGAACACCCCATGCTGCCTGTTGGTGTGTCAAGGCCACTGGTGTCTGCACACCACTTCCATACGGACTGTCCAATTGTCGGTGATAGTCTGGTGTCATAGAAGGTGGCATTGTCTTCGCAATGGCTGGAGAAACAATCCCACTATATGTTGAGCTCACCTGTAAGCAGCTAACATTAGGACTTACAATAGATGAAGCATGAGATCAAACTAACCCATGATGACAAAACAGGGGACCAAATTCATATGCAGTAATGGCAACATACATTTTGGTTACTGAAACTGACATAGCTGGGATTTTTCATCTCATCTAGGTTCCTCTGGGCTTCATCCCTGGAAAGCTCTACAAAGATTACCTGCACACATTGAAAAGTGTAATGAGATAAGTAAAAACTTATATAGTAGCCAAAAGATGGAGTACAGCAATGCCCAGCTACCTCATCAAAGGGTTCTTTCGAATCAGGCATGTCCTTGGACAGTGGTAAGACAAAATTAGCTGAAAAAGGAGTATATATAGTAAGTAATTGATGCATAGAACACAGATAAATGAAGAAAGGTAGTAAATTAGTTAAACAAAAAAAATCAAGGATGTGTTTGATTGGTCACAAGTTGCTACATTTCAAACAGTTTGACCAATTTAGCCAAGTGGATTGGTTTGCTATCCCACACTTCAGTACAAAAGTTTCTCTACACAGCTATTACGTAATGAAAACTTCATTGACCAACACAAAAATATTGGTGAATATTCCCAGATAGCAGTAATGCATTTGGCTGGATACCTGTCATCTCATTTACTGCATCAGCTGGCACATCCTTGCCCATTTCCTTGAAACGCTTTGCTGCCCGGGCCTTGAGTTCACTTGGCAATGGGAAAACGACAACAGCAGTCTGTTGCACAACGAGTATATGGAATTAAACACCACACAAACCCATCCAGCATTGACATTTATTAATTTAGCAACAACATGGCGACACTGTTATTCTTTTGCAGCTTACCTTACGGTAGTTTGCAAATGGCCTTAGTTTGCGAATACGGGCATTTTTGTAAACATTAGTCTGATCGATGATA
This sequence comes from Leersia perrieri, assembly GCA_000325765.3. Taxonomy (NCBI): domain Eukaryota; kingdom Viridiplantae; phylum Streptophyta; class Magnoliopsida; order Poales; family Poaceae; genus Leersia; species Leersia perrieri. Next base: position 20,592,188 of record CM002482.1, read on the forward strand.
TAGTTGCGAGGGACCTTTGCAGCCCTGGTCAGCAATGTGTTGAAAATCACAGTAGCGCGCTCCATCAAATGTTCAAAGCGTTCGCCATAGTTACGCTTACGCAACAGTCCTGGCACCTGCAAAGGGAAATGTAGTCATAAACAGATAACAAATGCAAATAAAAAAAAACATGCAAGTTGTGAAACAAGCATAAGAACCTTCATTTGCTCCAATGCAAGATTAGTTCCGAGAAGGATAAAGCGCTTCTCCTTGTGCTCCTTGACCCACTTCTCTGCCCATGTTGACTTCCCTGAAGCCGGGAGACCAACCAACATCATGATCTCACACTCCTTTTGCTCCGCAAAGACAGGGCCAGACACCGCATTCCCATCAACACAAGCTGAGGACCAGGGCTCATAACCATCAACAAGCTGCAACCCGTCCTCCCTGCTAAATTGCATCTCAACCACAACATTCTTCAGCAATACATGTGGAAATATCGCCGACTCCCACTGCATTGTGCTCACAGGAGGAAATCCCACCAAACCCAGCCCCTTGTCATTCGCATCGAAGTGCTTCGCAATGCCATGCCACTCCCCATTCTTACAGAACCCAATCGACGCCAACGGCTTGGAATCAAGGTCGATTGCACACACAACCGTATCCCCAACCCCAAACTTGACGCCGTAATCCACGAATTTCCCCTGATGGGAGAATTTCCCCGTGCCCCCAAACCCGAAGCTGCGGCCGGTCTCCCCGAGGCAACCCACGGCGTCGTCCCCCATCGAGACCCCGACGCGGCAGAGGTGCTGCTGGTCGGCGGCGGCGTCCTCCATCTCCACCACCTTCTTGCCGACAACCTTGCACCCGAAGCAGTACTTCCCGCCACCCCTCACCCCCACCGTGGCCCGCGCGCCCGACCAGCAGTAGGCGAACCCGCCCTCGCTCAGCGCGTGCCCTCGTAGCCCGCCATCGCCGACGTCGAAATCTGGAGGAAACGAAAGGGAGCGAGTAAGAAGAGGATTGCAAGTTTGCAACCTGCATCATAGGAAGAGGTGAGTCGTGCAGTGCGTACCGAGGTCGCAATCCGCCGGGTTGAGCCCCACGCGCGCCAACGGCTTGGGCTCGGAACGCGATTCACGGCGGGGGCGCTTCGGCGGCGGCGATTGCGCGGCGGCGGACTCCTCCTCCGGCGACGCCATCGGCTAGGGCTCGGTTCGCTGGGTTTCGCGGGGGGAGGAGGGAGGGATCACTCGTGCGCGCTTCCGTTTCGACGGTTCGACCTCGTCGTGGGTGGACTCGTGGTCGGCTCTGTCGGTACGGAGGATGGCAAAGGAAGGAGAAGGCTTACATATATATGGGCTGGCCCCGTGTGCGTGCGGGTCTTATGGGTTTATTGGGAGAGGACCGCCTTGGTCACATTGTTGGGCCGTCTGCCAGATTTTTGGTGTAGTTTCCTTAAAATATCCATGAGCCCTATATGACTTTTAAGATGAATCCACTTGTACTATGTTTTTTTTTTTCGATTAACACACATTACCACTTATCCGTAATACATGGATTTAATAAATATGTATAGGCTTGCCTGAGTTTAAAATATAGATTCTAATTAAGAAGCAGTATGTATAGCTACGTTTGGTACAGCTCCTACTCTATGAGTGGGTGGAGTCGAGGAGCGATGGAACGTCGCTCTATCCTTACCGTGTATTTTTTAGACTAGAGTGGCAATTCCACTTTATATTATTTAGGATCTTCGAATGGTTTCATAAATGTTCTAGCTCTAGGATACAAGAATCTTGAAGTAGGAGGTGTACAAATTGACCATATCTAGCTATAGAGAATTTAGAGAGATCCAGATAAACTTTGAAGCCATGCTTCTAGCTTCTATAACCCTATATTTATATTCATATAATTTGGATGTTTGGAATAGTTGGAGATTATAGGAGTACCTGTCGCTACTAGAAGCTCCCTCGAATATGCCCAAACACTTTAGCATGCCAAAATTGTAACAGCCCTAATCTTTAACTCATGTTTTGTACATCCTTTGTGTGGGTGCGGTTTGGAAATATGGGTAATTTTAAAATTTTGCAAAAATCAAATTAAGCCTTGTTCAGTTGTTCTGTATTCTAAAATAGGTAGAATTTAAAACTTTTTATAAGAACTTCTCGAGTAGGATAGCGAATCCTTTTTTTTTCAAAACAATTAAGTTTTAGTGGGGCTAACTCGTGTCGCATGCCGACTTCGGCTAAGCAAAACCTCTTCTATGTGAATGTAAGCCCTTAAGGTAAAGTCGAACATTTTAAACTGCATAAATAGGAAACCTTTACCTCAATGTTGTAAATTATTACGCTCGACCTAAAACTAAAATATTTACAACCATATGAGTCGCCTTGATTATTTTCCATTTATAAACAAGCTCGTCGTATGGCGATCTATTGATAGGCGAGAGAGATGTATCGACTGAACTAGGTTTCATATAATGCCAAGGTCCGGAGAGCCGATGTGAATAATTATTTTATCAAATAGTGGTAACAATTATTTTTGTCAAAAAAAATCAATCATATGTGACGACAATTTACGCTTTAATCAGTAAAATTGAATCAACTTCCAATCGAATAATAACTTGAACAGAAGTATACATGTTTAATATTTTATTCAAATATTAGTTTATTTATCATCAACAAATATAAATTTTATGGAATTTTAACCAACTGTTTAGACCTCCCAAAAATTCAAATTAACTTTCAGATTAACTGATTTCACTTTTTCACTAGGTTTAATTGACTCAATATTTTTGAGTGAAACCAAATGGGTTTGAAAACTTGTTCGAAGACCTATCTCTGGCCAAAAGGCCAAATTTTGAATCTCCTCCCAACCATTTCGAAATAGCAGGTCATGAGTAAGTGAGGGAATCAATTTAGTTTTGTCTTTTTCTTCTTGTCTCTTCCTCTCCAACACCTCCATCTATGGCATGTGGGTCCCATTGGCAGTCCCTGGCCCATATGGTAGTGTCCCACCTCCCTCACCCTCACTGGACGCAAGGAGAGCAAGGATTGCCACTTGTTCAACATGCACAACAATGGGGAGAGGTGTCATCTCCTCTTTCTTGGTCTTCCCTTCTCCTCCAACCCTGAGAACGCTCACTCCACACTCCCCACTCCCTTCCAGAGCAAGGAAACCAGCAGAGCTCCTCCATCTCGCCCCCATTCCCATTCTTCCTCATTGCCGGCCGCCGAGATCCCGCCGTCACCGTCGTTGCTCAGGTCGTCTTCGTTGCCATACAACTCACGTTCCTTTCTCTCCTCTGCATGCCATAGCTCCCTGTAAAGTTTCGTCTATTTTTGTGTAGAGAATCTCCGGGAACGCAGCGTTGAAGTTTCAACTCCAGGGCGCATCCTAGGCGCGACGTCGCGTCGCCGCCGCCCAGCTGCCGGTCGTCTCGCCGCTGCTCCGGCCGCCTCCGGCCATCTCCGCCGAGCTACTTCGCCACCACAACTGCCTCGTATTCCTCTCCAAAACGCCCCAAGAATCACCAAGATTGGTGCAGCGAGGAAGGAGATCGACCGCCATCTTCTTCGGCTTCGATCTAGCGTCGCCGCGGTCCTTCCTCTCTCTCCGGTGAGAATCCGATGATTTCCTCTCATCCACACCGTCCCGGTGACCCCCTCTAGTTGATGCTCAACTTTGTTTCCGCATGCATGCTGTAGATCGAGCTGTCCACGCGTTGCCGCCGGTTTTGCCATGTTGCCGGAGTTCCCCATCGTCGCCGGAGCTACTCCAACCTCTCCGACCTCTTTAAGCTGCGTGGTGAGCCTCTAGTTACCCCTGAACACCTCATGCATGCACCCATCTTGTCTATTCGGAGCTGTAGCCCGACATGCATGTGCATCCCGAGAACCACCGCCGTTGTAGCTCGTTTTTCTCGAGGTACAGACCAACATTCACACCATTTTTACCACCCACAGATCCGTATTGACGAGGGAAACATTTTACCTTTTTATGTCAACCCCATTCGAGCTGCGGTTCACCGCCGGCGAGCTCGGGATCGAGCCCAGCCATGTCTGCCTGCCTGTAGCCTCGAGCAGGGACTTAATCAGTGAATTTGACTAAAGTTAGGGTTCGTTTTGTAAAACAACCAAAGACTCAGATCACTGTATCTTGGACTGTTCTGTAATATCCAGGAAGTATGAGGGCTCTTAATGAAAACTGTTGACAACATGTGCTGAAATTGTGCTAACTTCAAAAATACATAACCAATTCATTTGAACTCCAAAATTGGTGAAACAAATTTCTATAGATTCATAAAACTTTGATATTTAGTGTTGTAAAATAAAAAGCGTGAACTTTTGTACTGGATTTTCATGTATAATTATTATTAGCCTTTGTATGTCTATACCTTGTAAAATGCATAAGTAATTCAGAGAAAATGATAAAAATATGAAACCGCCTCTGTTAATCTTTTAAAATATCACTCTTTATTGTTGTAAGATAAAAACTACTAAATCCTGTACTGAATCTAACTGTAAAAGTATATCTAGAATTATGTACCTTTTTAATTGTTTGAATCTTGTAAATTGCTTAAGAAAATAGTGGAATATGATAAAATTGTGAAACCAATTTTGCTGAACTTGTATTTTGGTACTCTTCATTGTTGTATATAAGATGTTGACTAAACTAAATCTTAGCTGGTTGCTTAAGAATTTATTTACCCTCTTTATGATTTAACTTGTAAAATCCATAAATAAATAAAGACAACACATATAGCTGTGAAATAATTTTTATTAGCCTCTGTGAGTGCTGTACTTTCACCTAAAAATATCTACATGCAGGAAATCCTTGTTTGAAATGCAAGTGCTTGTATGGCCTAAAGTGTACTAGATTAATTACAGAATCTGCCACTATAGAATCTGAGAGCTTGTTTATTTTATATCTCCAAAACCATAAGTGATAATCTGGTGATTCTTTCACATAAATTCATTTTAGGGCTTGTAGAACACTCTGTAATTATTTCATAATTTGTTGATCATTTTGCATGTGCATATTTATTTGGCTCTTATTCACATATTACTTCTTTTCGATAGATTCGGAGATTTCCGGAGTCAGCGATCCATCCCTGAGGTCGAGTGCGACCATTTGCAGCATACAGACGAGCACCTAAGCATATAGCACCCATGTTTTACTCGACTCATTTTTGTTTGCGAATCTATTTATATATATGCATGTGCTTAGATAACGGTATTGGGTGATATGGTAGAGATTGAATTGATGCATTTGCCCTAGTTATATAGCTTCCATGTACCTAGTTTCTCCTGATTGAGAATGGTTGGGATGTTTTATTCTTTCATGCTTAGCCATGCTTAGTGGTAATATAACTATATGGTGGACATAGCTATTAATTTTGGTATAGGGATAACTTGGGTTAATGGGCATAAAACTTGAGCACTTACACTAATTAATGGTTAATGGAACATGTTGGATTTGGACGGGTGGTAGGGCGATGATGGGAGGTATGTTTCCCCTGATGCATTAGCCCCGTCTGGGTCGTTAAGGACCGAACATTTTGACGTCTATTCAATCACCCTACGTACTTACCATACGCCGTATCATGTGACCGACTTGTTTACGTACTAGACCTACTGTGATCATCTATGCCCATCGGAGAAACGTGAGGATTTGGGATCCGCGGAGTGCCCGGTTGGCCGAGTTGCTTGCGGCAGGGGTATCTCCCACGTGGTGAGCCCGCCTTAGTCACATCACACACGCACGTGACTAAGTTGTCGGGGGCCTCGGTGTGGTTTAGGTGGTTGGGGTGGGGCTAGGAAAGAAGATGTGATGAGCTTGAATCACTTGGCGGACCGCACCTGTGTGGTAGGTAGCATTTGATCTTTGTTCATCTCGTGTGGGTCCAGTTGTACACCTCTGATCAGAGTATAATATATTCGAATAGCCGCGTCCTCGGTTATGGACATTGCTTGATGTGTTCCTCAGTTATGTTAGCATCAAACTTGGGTTAATATGGATGGGTTTATGTTGATGATAATGATGGCATGTTGTGCCATGTTGGTATGAACTTTGGTAGTCCATGATTGGTATTATGAGCACCATTTGGGCTCTTTTACTTATACCTTTCAGATTATTATGCTTGCTATCCAGAAATTAAAATGAGACTAATTAACTTGTTATAGAATTGCTTTTACTTATATTTGCTCAATAAAATTGGCTTTATGCAATTTATGAACTTAGGTTGCTCTAGGTTAAGGTAAACCTTGCATACTCCTCTCTCCCCCTTATATATATATATTTGGGTAAAACTCGTGAGTACAATCTTTTACTTAACCCGGCTCCGCTGCTTTCAGGGAAGGACTCAAGTGTTGAGCTTCGCTTTGTGTGCGGTCATTGCTCTCCCGAGGGCGGCAAGAGCAGTGAGTAATATCTCTTTTTCAGCTTGGCTCTTGCCCGGTTGGTTTGCCCTAGTGGGGTTTGGCGCCACCAGTTTTATTTTATGCTTATGTATCTTGATTGTGTCTTCCGCTGCTATACTTATGTGTTGTATGTTGGAATTTCGGTTTCTATTAGTGTCATGTACCTTGCTGAATTTTACCCTTAATTGTGCATTTGTGATGATGTTCCAATTGCTTGTGATGAAAGTGCGAGGCTAGTCGTATTCCTGGGGACTAGCTCAGCATGAGTAACGTAACGGGTTTTGATCGCTTGGGATAATCGGGGATCGCGCTCGGGTTCGAGTCACTGGGGTATGCCTTGTTTTCTGGTCACCGCCTTCGCGTGGTTGACGGGCATATGACAGAGTTGGCTGGCAAGCGGTATTATGGTTATCCCCTGCGCTCACTGCTCGGCATTCCAGTTATTATAACAGAAGGTTGTCAATCGCGATCATGGACACATTGAGGACGAGTGACTATTTATGCGTGTACGGATCCCACTCCTCCAAGAAGTATGTGGTGGTCGCGTTGGACACTGGATGGTATAACCACAAAAATTGTCGAGCTATACGAAAAATATAGTGGTGGAGCCGACAACTCTAAAAAAAATTATTGTACGAAGGCATATACTTAATTATTTGAATTTTACTAAAATTCAAATCAATAGAAAATGAGTCTATCAAATGGAGAGGGTTCTCCTTTATGTGGGCAATATAACAATAAAATGCATCAGCTGAACAATAAATGATTGTACTAACCGATATTGAGGACTAGTATTAGCTATAAATTCATAAAGTTCCGTCATCAAGACATGTAAATATCAAAAATACAATACACATTTCGTTGTTCCTTCCTTCATACAGATTTCCGGATTGTCCGAAAAAAAAAGAGAAGGAATTCCAGATCGTCGGTGGCCCTTCCAAAACAGTTGAAACCAGCCTATCATTTGCCTAACCGCCTTTAGGTTCTTTGCTGATCAAAGTCCAGTAATCAAATCAAAATTGTTAAACCAAACCGTAACTAATTCAAAAACAATCAGATCTTTTCCCCTTCACCTAACCTTTTCTTTTCCTCTTGACGAAACGGTGAACCGGGAAAAGCACTGTGAGAATTTTCAAACTTACCCGGTAGAGTCCTAGCGATCAATTTGAGCGACTAGTTAAAAGATCCAGCCAGTCGTGGAGCAGTCAAGCCGCGCACGCAGCAGAGAAGGCAACGCGACGCAACGAACGCGAAGCTGCCTGCCCGCGCCGCGCGAGATCTGGGCGGAAGCAAAGGGCGCGAGGCGAGGGGGAAAAACAAGAGGAAAAGGACAAAAACCTCCGCCGCGGCGCACGCAAGCGGCGGTCGGTCGCTACCCCCCACCACCAGATCTCGCCGGCCTCCGCCGCCGCCCCGCTGGATTCCGGCGGTGCACCGGCGCGGCCGCGCGATCCGATGAGGCGGCGGCCGTTCCTGGACCAGCGGCGGCCGTCGTCGTTCAAGCGCCGGTGGCAGCAGGGCCCCTTGTGGGCCCGCCTCGCCGTCTCCCTCTTCCTCGCGCTCGTCTGTCTCTTCCTCCTCCTCGCCCTCCGCGGCTCCCCCGACCCCGACCCTGTCGTGTTCCCTTCCACCGACTCGTCCAGATCCGCTGCCATCTCCTCCCCTCTCCTCCGGCAGGTGAGCAAATCGCGCTCAATCTCATGCCTTAGTTTCACATTGGAGTTCTTAGCTCGTTGCATTTGGTTTTCAGTGAATCCGATTTTAGTATGGTTAACTATTGTAGAGAGATCATGGATGTTAGCGAGTAGAGTTTTAAATTTGTGACTTCTCTGTGTTGTGCAGAGATCTTACCTCGATGGTGTGACAGATGCGTTCAACATGACTGACGAAATGCTGAGTGCTCACTCGTTCTCAAGGCAGCTAATGGACCAGATTTCTCTTGCGAAAACTTATCTTGTCGTCGCGAAAGAGGCAAATAACCTGCAGTTTGCAGCGGAGCTTAGTTCACAGATACGGCGAGCACAGAGCATCCTTGCGCATGCTGCAGCCCATGGTGGCACGGTAATGGAGGAGGAAGCGGAGAAGGCAATTAGGGACATGTCGGTGCTGTTCTTCCAGGCGCAGCAGTTCCGATATGATAGTGCAGTTACAATCATGAAGTTGAAGGGTCAGATTCAGTCCCTAGAGGAGAAGTCGAAATCTGAGGCGGAAAAGAGCACAAAATATGGGCAGATTGCTGCTGAGGAGCTTCCAAAGGGACTTTACTGCCTTGGAGTCCGGTTAACCATGGAATGGTTCAAGAGTACTGAGCTTCAGAGGAAGTTTACTGAGAGGAGCCCAGCAGTACAGAGCAATCTAAGGGATAACAGCCTTTACCATTACTGTGTTTTCTCGGACAACATCCTTGCTGTGTCTGTTGTCGTCAATTCTACTACTCTAAATTCAATGCACCCTGAAAAGATTGTTTTTCACTTGGTGACTGATGAGGTGAATTATGCTCCCATGAGGGCGTGGTTTGCCCTAAATGATTACAAAGGAGCTACTGTGGAGATACAAAAGGTAGAGGACTTCACCTGGCTCAATGCATCGTATGTTCCTGTTCTTAAACAGCTCCAGGATGCTGCTACCCAGAACTTCTACTTTTCTGGGAGTGGTAACCGTGGAACACCAGTCAAATTCAGGAATCCTAAGTACTTATCAATGCTCAACCACCTGAGGTTTTACATCCCAGAAATCTATCCTGAATTGCATAAGGTCGTATTTCTTGATGATGACATCGTTGTCCAAAAGGACTTGTCAGAATTGTTTACTATCGACCTCAATGGGAATGTTATGGGAGCTGTAGAGACTTGCATGGAGACATTTCACAGGTTTCATAAGTATCTTAACCATTCCCATCCTCTAATCCGTGCTCATTTTGATCCAGATGCCTGTGGCTGGGCATTTGGTATGAATGTGCTTGATCTTGTGGAGTGGAAGAAGAAGAATGTGACAGGTATATATCATTATTGGCAGGAGCGCAATGCTGATCATACCCTATGGAAGCTTGGGTCTTTACCGCCTGGGCTTCTTGCTTTCTATGGTTTGGTTGAGGCATTGGACCCCAAATGGCATGTCTTAGGACTAGGCTACACAACAGTGGATCCCGCTACTATCAAGGAAGGTGCAGTGTTGCATTACAATGGAAATATGAAGCCATGGCTGAAAATTGGGATGGAGAAGTACAAGGGCTTTTGGGATAACTATGTAGACTATTCACACCCTCTGCTTCAGCGGTGCTTCACGCACTAATGAATGTGTATCAACATTAGAATTTTTTGTGACCTTCCTAGTGGAAATACTTCAGTGCCTTATTCAACACCCACAGATGAACACGGTAACAGAATTGATTGACTTTGTCCTCAAGTTATGTCCTCAGATTAGACATGGACAGCTGTTTATACTACCTGTAGTTGATGAAGTACAGCAACCACAGATAAGACTGGCCACAGGTAAACAGCAGAAGGGCCAAGATTGCTATGGAATAGGCTGCTATATGAGCAGCATCCATTACATACATTCATAACTGGCAACCAACAGTGTAATTTTTTCAATTTTGATTTTTTGGGTGAGACAAAATTGAGGGCATAATTGTAGATTTGGTTTAAAATTCTTGAGGTGTTACAACAAGTTTTGATATATATATTTATTGGATGTTCAGAACAAAGGATCTTTTAAAATTCTCACATAGCAATAGCATAATCATCTTGTATTTTTTCTGCTTTATTAGGCTTTGTTTTGTATTCCTACCTTCTATTTGTTTTGAAATTTTCATATCCTTTGTGAGGCCAATAAAGCATAAACAAAGTTAGTCCATCCGGTAAATGTGATTTTATCACATGATATTGTGGTTGCCATAAGGGATATCATGTCTAACCTCAGAGAGAGATCTAATTCTTACAGAATTTTTTGATGAGCTATCATGCAGGACAGTGCTTACACAAAATAAAGTGTAAGGCATTATATTTTCAAGGAACAAATTCATTTGCAATATTCAGAATAGAAATATTACGTGTGCAGCTACAAATTGATAACTACAGCTGCTTAGCTATTATTTTCTTTCCTTCTCTACAGAGCTATTCAGCATATGACAACTATCTGGGTTGTCTCAAAATGGTTTTTGTTTGCAGCTTTCCTTTCTATTCCTTTTCTGATTTATCATTGTGCTGCGGTCATTTTCCAAGTCCAAGTATCTGACATTCTGACTTGTGGTTTTGCGTGGCTACTTTACTTTGATGACTTCTCCATCAACATTGGTAGCAGTAGGATTGGTCCTTCTCTTCCTTCTAGATCTGAACTTTCTCCTCCTACGTCTCTTGCTCGTTTCTTTTGTTTCATCATTATATATGGATATGCTGGGCTTCAGATCTGCTGGATCAACCACAGGTTCCACTGCTTGTGTACTGTTTTGGTTGGCTTCACTCGAGCTATCCTTTGAGGTCTCCAGCTCAGTCTCAGGGTTGGTTTCCTTCAGTGGCTCAACTTCTTTACTGGCTTCTGCTTCTTTCTCCAGCAGTTTACTGCCTCTGCTTTCATAGCTGACCTCACCTTGTGGGTCCTCCAACAGTCTAGTGCCATCTGTGCTGTTGTCTTGACTATCTGCCAATTTCGAGCTCCACTGAGGAAGTTCAGATTTCTCTGAGCGGCCTCCCTCTAGAGCATCATCTGAATTATCATTGGCATCACCTGTTGTATTCTCTTGTAGCCCATCATCTTCCCTGTTAGTTGTAAGCTTTATAAAGTGTTCTTTTGAGAAACTATCTTCTTGATACTTACTCTCTGATGCAGTGGTGTTGTAGGGATGCAGTTCTTCTGTTGAAGCAGCTGTGGAATCAGTGGAGTTTGCATATTTATCGAGTACCACAGTATCAGCAGTCACATTTTCACTGTTTGTGCTCACTCCAATGCTCTTATCTTGGTTGCTTTCTGATGCACCGTTGTTGTAAGAATTATCTTCTGCTGGAGCAGTCATGGACTCACCAGCCTTTGCAGAATCCTCAGGTACCGCTGTGTCAGAAGTTGCATTTTCATTGTTTGTGCCAACAAAAAGGCTCTCGTTGACATTTGTGTCTTGATTCTTGTAGTCGTGCAACTTGGTCTTGATCTCTTCAAGCTCAGCTTCTTTTTGCTTCAGGAGTTCCTTTATAGCTGCCATTTGTTCAGGGCTTGAAGCAGCCGCATTCTCTTTCAATTGGGTGATATGACCCTCTTTTTCCGCGAGAGCTGCTTCCAGCTCTTTCTGGGTGTTAGTGAGATATGTGGTGGTGGTTTCAGAATCCATGAGTTTGTTTTTCAGTTCTGTCCTCTCAATACTTAGGATAGATGTTTTGGCTTCTAATTCGTCCATTTTTCTCCGCATCTCTTTACTAAGTTCTTGTTCTTTCTGGCCAAAATTAAACAGCAATTTGTGGTTAGCGATATATAATTGAATTTAGATTTTGAAGATAAGGTGTCTGAAAGAACCAAATAACTACCTATAGAGCAGAATAATCGAAACGGCAGTTACTTAAAAGCACTACATATCTAGAGCCCCACTGATATTACAGTGTTTACTATCTGGAATGTACCTATCTTTGTCATAGCTATATCTAGATTAAATCAAGATGATGTTCAATTGAATATATCTTTGTGCTTGCATTTAAAAGTACTACTATGGATATTTTATATGATGCATCCACCTCGAAGCTTCTCTGAAACTCTATTGGTATGGAAGTCTTTGTCAAGTTTGAATTTTATGAATACATGATTCCGGATTAAACAGCATGCACTCTGTTGGGCTTTACATAACTTTTGTAAGTGCAGTAGTGCAGGTTGGGTGTGTACTTAATCTATTAACTGACATAGGTATGCCGGGTACACATCCACATGCTCTGAGAGTACAGCCTCTAGGGGGCTTGAATTTATTTGATTACTTTGCAATACGTGAGCATGCTTTTGATTAAAGATGCGTAATGCTATAGTTTTTTTTGGGCTACAGCTTACTGAATTGCTAATGTAAGAACTAAGAACTCTAATGCATGATATGCCAGAAATATATCTATACCTGCAGGAGGGCTTGAAGGGAGAGAAGCTGCTGATCACGCTCCTGGAGGAGAATGGCGAAGACGCGGCGTTCCCTCATCTTGTGCAGGATGCCTACGCTCAGCCCCGCGGCACCGAGTGCCAGCAGCAGCAGGAGGAGGTAAGGAGGTGGCTTCTTGTTGTTGCTGATTCCCATTGTGTAGCCTCTTGATCTGTACTTGCTTGAATGCATGTCCCGCCTGCTTGCGCCCTCTTATTGACACCCTTCCAGGATCTTGTGCTGTTTACTGCAGAATGGGGCTACTATTGTGGCAGCAATATGAAGAAACTGAGCCTCTTTTGGTTGCTTGAATTCTGGAAAGAAAAGTATCTTGCTTAGGGATGGAGAAACAAGTCACTGGGAGGTGCAGGCTGCTGCTAGCGTATACTGCTTTGCTTCACATACTTCAAGGTGAGGCACATGCTCTTTACAGTTTGATTATTTGGTCCTTACAAAGATTATTACTTTGGCACTCTTGACTTTTGTTACTGTCTCGTAAGAGGTTGGCAATAGCTAGGATGCCTGCACTTGTATGTTAATTGTATCTGATTTAATGAGATGGATGTCTTGGGTCATAAATTTATTTGTAGGACAAAACCACAGGTCTGCATGCAGCATCATGTTTACTTGCCCATTAAATTCTGCTTAATTTTTACCATGCCAAGCAATTCATGGCAAGAATTTTTACAAAAGAACTCTTTACAAGAAGAATGGCTTCATGGTAAGAATTGTAACAGACGAACTCAGGAAGCCATAATCCTCTGCGAAATAGCAAAAATTATTCCATAGATGGTACAAAAATATCCTCTAGAATGATGCACAGAGAGTCATCGTGGGCTCGTGGCTCCATCTCTTGTGAAGCCACAAGCTCGTATAACAAGTGTATCGGTTCCAAAGCATTCTAAGTTCCTACCTGACCCATACAACTCAGTTCTGTCCCAAATGATCTGGCAAGTCAATGGCTGGAGCCATCTTTCTTCGTGATGCTTTGGCCCGAAGTTACTCTAATCAATGCAGCCTGCTGACCCCTTTGCATATGTGGATCTCTATTCCTTTCAAATTTTAATATCATTCATCAAATCAACCAAAAGAATGTGCATCATGCTATTTCCTGCATTAAGTGAGTGGTTCCGATTATGAGTTGACAACTTTCAGATCTACAACATCAATACCAAGCAGAGTGAACTTTACCTGACAATTTCCATTTCGATCAATATGAGATGCCCAACAATAAGTTTATAACAAGAAAGACATATCCATTCCAGAAGATGAAAGTATTTTGTGCTTCTGGCAACAAACAACTATATGATTTTCATAACGGCGCTGAGGACAAGAGCCCATTGTGTCCAATGTGTTCCTCCCTACACCATACATTTAAAGAGGAAAGGAACAAATCAGCACTAAAATTTAATGATAGGGTGAAAGATTGATACAAGTAACCTGCGTGAAGGATGACAATTCTCAACTGACCTGACAGAATACAGCGTATGGATCTCTTAAGGGTCCATCACATGATAGCTCACTTGTACTTCCATCAATGAATGTCCCATCAGCGAAAATGACCTGATTCAATTTTATTAACCAGTCTTGTATCAAAGAACACTAATGAAAGTATACAGATAACATAAAAGAACATTTCAGTGAGAAACAAATAAATGAAATAAATCACTCCAAAGATTGACACAGATCAATATAGCTAAAGCATTAAGCAAAAATCAATTGAAGAAGGTAAACAAACAAACCTCTGAAGCATAACCAGGAGTTTCCCCAGCGGTTGGTTTAATAAATGATCCTACTGGGCAAGTTTGTTGGACTACTTCACAGAATGCTACAAGTCTCTCCCTGTTGCCAAGCTCTACTGCCTGTGAGAAAATGAAGAGATGCTTTATTACAGAAATGCCTAGTCTGCAATTGTTTTAAACTCTAAACATTAAAGTTCTTGGCTGACCATATGTCAGTACTCAAGATCAAACTTCTGATTAGATGGTTTCTTCAGCCATGTATCACAATGTGATTAAAATGTTGGAAGGATACAATGATTTCATTGATTCCATACTCTCTCTCTGTGTCAGATCACTGAACATGTGAAGCGTTGCAATTAACTATGCAAATGTTGTATGAAGATTTGTGCTGGTGAACTAGTGTTAAACATGTAGATCCAACCTGCACAATATCATGGCGAGGAACCCTTGGAAGTGGTTGAACTCTATAGCCCTTGTTTGACATGACTTCTGCAATCAGTAAACCTCCCTGTGGATGGTAGAAGACTATCACTTGATATCTTTCATGCAGAGTTTTTTTAAGAGGTGGAAATTTATAAATAACTTACCTTCACAGCTTCTCCAACCATTTGCGGAGCAAGAAACAAGCCTTGAAACAGTGACCGCATCACATGGCCAGGTGTAGACCCAAACTCTACCCCAAGGCCAGGTGCAGACAGGCGAGCTGCTGCTGCAGCGACCAAATCTTTTTTCCCCGCGACATAACCACCACAAGGCGCAATTGTCCCACCAGGATTCTTTATCAAACTACCTGCAATCAAATCTGCTCCCTGCCATGAAAATACCCAATCAGATATCAGGTAATGCTTAAGGTGACAAGAAGCCAGCAAACATGAACGTACCACCATTGGAGGCTCTGATGTCTCAACAAATTCACCATAGCAATTGTCAACCATAACCATGCACTTTGGATTTTGCATCTGCAATGAGTTCCAACTTCCAAACCATGAGCAGTGCAATGTCACCATGATACCATATGCCTGAGTTAATGGAGATACAGAGTGTGTTGGCCCATAAATACATAACATATTGTCTTACCTTTATCAAATCTATAGCTCGCTTGATATCTGATATGCTTAGGCTCTTGCGCCATGAATAACCACATGATCTTTGTATGAAGGCACATCCAGTCTCCGGTCTGACAGCATTGGCAAGAGCATCCCAATCAAGGCCACCATCAACTGCAAGCTATAACTGAAACTACATCGATATCACATTGTGAAGCATGCTTGGTGTTTTTGCAACGGGAGAAATGACAAACCGGAACTTCTCGGTATGCCACTCCAAAATCCTTGAGTGATCCCACATTAGCTGAACCCCTGATCCCAATCACCTCCTCTAAGGTGTCGTATGGAGGACCAGCAACCGCCAGGAGCTGGACAAATTCTTAATTTTCATCAGGTACCAGTTTCTAGCTAGCAGAAGAAATGCAAAAAATCAGTTCATCCCGGTGTATTCTACTATTCTTAGTCTCTTACCTCATGTCCAGGCCTCAGAAGAGCAAACAGAGCACAAGCAATGGCGTGCGTCCCGGAGAAGAACTGAACATCAAGTAACAATAACTCACTCTCAGTTCTTCATCAGTACAAAAAGTTCAGTGAAGCTCAGCAGTGGAAGCACTGTCATATGGGTGCTGAAATTGGGGAAAGAGGAATGTTAGTGACCTGGGGGCGGACAATGGCGGCCTCGGCGCCGACGATTTCGGCGAAGACGGAGTCGAGCGCCTCCCGGCCACCCCCATCGTCGTGGCCGTACCCCGTCGAGCCACCGAAATGCTGAAATTTTCACATGCCGCGGCGTGCGCGTCACACACACTCACCTCAATCCGGCAGCGAGCCACATCCATCATCGGACTAGAGAAGAGAAAAGGAGAGAAAGGTTACGTGCGGCGCGACGTGGGCGGCGCGGAAGGCGGCGGAGACGCGGGCGGAGTTGAGGGCGAGCGCAAGGTCCACCTCGCGAAACCTCCCCTGCAGCGAATCCACCGCGCGCGACACGTCCGGGTGGAACGCCGATGCAGGCGCGAACCTGCCGCGGCCGCGCGAGGCGGGTGCGGCGCGGGGGCGCGGCCACGCGAGCACGGAGGAGGCCACCAACCCAGCGGCGGCTGTCATCCCCGCACCGCCGGCTTGGCTTGGGCTGTTGGGCACGACGACGACGACGTTATCCTCCTCGCCGTCGTGAATTGTTCGTTTGCCTCTTCCCTCTTAAGCTCGGCCCAGCACGGCCCGACGGCCGTGTCACGCGAGAGACGGGCTGGCTCGCAGCCCATTCCTAGAGAATCCGCTTAGGCCCAAAGCCAAGGCCCAGCAGCCTAGCTTTCCGAAAGGCGAGCCGAGACAACCACCTGCGATTGGGTGATGGCGCGAAGCAAAGCATGCGGGGTAACACGCCACACAATGCTTGCACTCGACGAAGGCGAAGCTACGCCATTAGCTCTTTCACTGCTTGCTCCACTTGCTGCATGCTGCTATACATATCATCACTACCTGTGTTCCGGAGTTTTTCTCATCCGGATCATCTCGTCTTGACGATCAATGGCCTCCAACAAGTGCTCGTTGTATCAACCACTAGCAGCAGCGGCGGTTGCATTGTTCTTCGTCCTCGCCTCGGCGCCGGTGGCGCATTGCTGGAGCAAGGAGGGTCACATGCTCACATGCCGAATCGCACAGGTGAATCGAATCACTAGCAATCAAGCCATTCCTAAACATTGTTGATGCTGAATGACTGACTGATCTAGGATGTCTGAATAATCGTGTGTTTGGTGCAGGATTTGCTGGAGCCTGCCGCGGCGCATGCGGTGAGGAACCTGTTGCCGGAGGAGGCGGACGGCGACCTGTCGGCGATGTGCGTGTGGCCGGATCAGGTGAGGCACTGGTACAAGTACAGGTGGACTAGCCCGCTCCACTTCATCGACACCCCTGACAAAGCCTGCAGCTTTGTCTACTCAAGTAGGTGGCTACGACTCCATCAATCTCTGAATTTTGCTACTATCTGAAGTACTACATGTTGATCTGCCTGCTGTTGCATTTGTGTTGCCAGGGGATTGCCATGGCCCGGATGGTGCAGAGGACATGTGCGTCGCCGGCGCGATCGCCAACTTCACCTCACAACTGATGCACTACAAGCACGGTAGCGCCGATCGCAAATGTGAGCACTAGGCGTGGTGCTTTTGTGTATCAATCAGTACAGTTCAGTTGCCATGTGTCCCTTGTCTGACTGTTCATTTTCGTTCACAGATAATATGACAGAAGCCCTGTTGTTCTTGTCACACTTCATGGGAGACGTTCATCAAGTAATCTTAACCTGTGACAAATTAATCTATTCTCATGCACATGCACTCCTGGTGGTAATCCCTAACCATAAGCATCGGCTTACCGTTTCCTTTGTTCATTCAGCCCATGCATGTTGGGTTCACGAGCGACCAAGGGGGCAATACAATTAACCTACGCTGGTTTAGGCACAAATCCAATCTTCATCATGTAATCAACTCTCTTGATCCTTACATATCATGCCTGTCGTGTGAAAAACTGCCGTTAAGCTTAATTTACTTACTTGTTAAGGGTGTCTGAGTGTTTTCAGGTGTGGGATAGGGAGATGATACTCACAGCTATTGCTGAATTCTACGGTAAGGACATGGATGCATTCCAAAAAGACCTTGTGCACAACTTCACCACGGTAAGATAAGAGAGCCTCAAAACAACTCTTTCAAGCAAAGAAACGTGAGAGGGAAAATTCAGATTCCTACATTTTTTATTCTCAGGGAACATGGTCGGATGATGTATCCTCTTGGGGAGACTGCGAGGACCTCCTGTCTTGCTCAACCAAGTCAGTATCTTTCAAAATTCTTAAACCATAACACTAAAAAAAATGAATTGACTTGATAATTTTACATTGGAATTACAAACTTGTACTGTCATTCAACAGGTACGCTACAGAGAGCATAAACTTAGCATGCAAATGGGCGTACAACGACGTCCATGAAGGCGAAACTCTGTCAGGTAACTTACTACCATGTCTCACAATTCACAGATCTCTGATCCTAGCTAAGAGCTGCAGCTGAAGCATTGGCATTGTCATTGTCATTGTCATTTCCAGATGACTACCTCGGCTCACGGCTTCCGATAGTGACGCGACGGATCGCGCAAGGGGGAGTGAGGCTTGCCATGTTCTTGAATCGGGTCTTTGGTGAGCAAAACCGTGACGTCGCACCGGCAGCCTGAACTGGCATAGCTGCTTCAGCAATCAGAGGATTCAGAAGTAAACCACACGTGTAAACTGATGGCCGTATACATATTTCCTTTTATTTTTCACGTGATACGTGACTCTGTATGTACGATGAGCAGTTGATGCCAACAATGCTGGTTAACCATCAACAGAACATCATTCCATTATTTTTTCTGATTGGAAAGAGATATACAATGTATGATTGTATCTTAGACAAGATTCCATGGCTAAATTCCCATCGCACCGAGTTGTTCCTAGTTTATAGCCTACTAAAATATGATGATCATTTCTAATCGGCTTACTCAATACTATTGTTTTGGTCAACACTCACCCACTAAATATGGCCGAAATGTTCCTTCACACCAGAGTTTTGGCTAGTGTTATATTTTTGTTATATACTGTATCTAGTTATTGACTAATTAAACCGACTTGCATGGATACTGATCATCAGATGAATAATTGGACGGAAGACATGTGCATGCAACACACGCGTTTTCCAGCGCATAATTCTGACTGTTTTGATCGGGAGAGTTCGATCGGGGACACTGACAAAAATGGGGAGTTCGTTTCACTAATCACGGTGCGGTTTTAGAGGGCCCACACCACGCCGCAGCTAGGCGCTAATCTAACGTAGGTTTAGCGAAGCGAACGCTGGATTCCACGGTGTTCGACTCACCACCTTCCATTTCTGATGATTTAATCCTGTCCAGTGCAACACTGACAAGAAATAAGCAGGTTGACGCCTCGTGTCGCCGCCATTGCCAAACCTTCTTCGCCTCCTCCTCCACGATTCTGGTTTTTTTCTACGATCTGATCAATCTGCGGCGACGTCAGATGGCAGATGATCAATGCAAAATTGTGCCATTGCTGTATCGTTCTTGGCGGAATTGATTTGTTACTCAATCTCGTTTCCGTGTTGTTAGTTGTTAGCCTAATCGATCGTTGAGAATTTGAGATCGAATTGGTGATGGCGATTACCAAGGTTCTCGGATCCAAACCTGCCGACTGCTTCCAGTTTCAAGAGCCTAATTCCTGGTACTTTTCACCTGTCGTATCCCAATCATATCTTAATCCTCTTCTTGTTCATGTTTGGGACGCCTGCGGTGCAGATTGACGGTGTGTTCATCTTGGAATGGATTCGTTAATTTTTGCATGTTTTTGCCTTCGCTAAGGTTTAACGCATTCCTAACATATGAGTTGTTGATTGTGTATGTAGCAAATAGATTACATGGATCTCTCTCGTGAGAACTCTTCATTTCATTTTTTTTTAATTTCGCAGTCTTTGATCAGATTAAGAAGATACAATATTTCTATCATAATACACCTTTAAGATCATCTTAGGTTTCAGTTTTGACAGAATGTAGCACATAACAGACAAAGAAACTCAGATGTAAACTAAACTCTGACACATTTACACAGCAGAATAGATGAACACATTAGAGACGAACAATGCAGAATCTTTTGTGTCTCACTTTCAGTCCTGTACTCTACCAGTGGAATTGCAACTGTCCTAGTTTTGACAAGATCAAAATTCTCATCTTGCAGGACTTGCATGACTGAGCTTGAAAGCGATGTGGTCGTTGAGGTCGGAGACTTCTCCTTCCACCTCCACAAGGTTAATCTACTAAATTTTATCTCTCTTTCAATCTCCAATCTTTTTTTTCTCTTGCACTAACGCACCATGGAGTTTTAAAGTACAAATGTGCAATAATGCAGTGAATTCCTGCATTGATTCTATCTTGGCCGTTTCACTGCCTTAAATTTCTGAATATTCGACACATTTTCAGATTGTTTTACATGTACATTTTCAGTTTCCATTGATGAGCCGAAGTGGCACGCTGCAAAAGCTGATAAGCGAAGCAGTCGCCGGCGCCGGCGCCGACGACGGCGAGCCGTGCAGCGTGGAGCTGCACGACGTCCCCGGCGGCGCGGCGGCGTTCGAGCTGGCGGCGAGGTTCTGCTACGACGTCAGGGCGGAGCTCAACGCCGGGAACGTCGTCCCGGTCCTCTGCGCCGCCGAGCACCTCGCCATGACCGACGACCACGCCGCCGCCGCCGCCGGCGGCGAGGGCAACCTCGCCGAGCAGGCGGAGTCCTTCTTCCGCGACGTGCTCTCCACCTGGGACGACGCCGTGCGCGCCCTGCGATCCATCAACGGCGGCGATCCCCTCCTCCTCCCTCTCGCCGAGGATCTCGCCGTCGTGTCGCGCTGCATCGACGCGCTTGCGAGCAAGGCGTGCGCCGACACGTGGCTCTTCGGCTGGCCGCCGATCGTCGAGCACTACACAACGGCGGCTAGGAGGGGAATCGAAGAGACGGTGCTATGGAACGGCATCGCCGGCACCGGCGGCGGCAAGCCGAGATCTCCCGGCGCCGACTGGTGGTACAAGCAGGCATCGTCGCTGAACCTTCCGATGTACAAGCGCCTCATTGCGGCGATGAAATCCAAGGGAATGAGCCCGGAGAGCATCGCCGGATCGATCACCCACTACGCCAAGCGCCACCTCTCCGGCCTCACCCGCCGCGCTATCCGACGTGGAGCAGAGGGCGCTTCTCGAGGAGGTCGTCGCGATGCTCCCAATCGAGAAGGGCGTCGCGACGACGAGGTTCCTCCTCGGGCTGCTCCGCACGGCGGCGATCCTTAACGCCGGCGTGGCCTGCCGTGACGCGCTGGAGAAGATGGCCGGAAACCAGCTTGAGGAGGCGGCGCTGGAGGATTTGCTGATCCCCAACACGGGCTACTCCGTCGAGACGCTGTATGATGTTGATTGCGTGCAGCGGATGCTGGAGCAGTTCGTGGCGGCGAACACGTTCGCCGCCTCGTCGCCGGAGATCATGGACGAGGGGCAGCTGGTCGACGCGCCCTCCGGCGGCGAGCTCATGCCGGTCAGCACGGTGGCAAAGCTCGTCGACGGTTACCTCGCGGAGGTGTCGACGGACGCCAATCTTAAGCTCTCCAA
Source organism: Leersia perrieri (assembly GCA_000325765.3). Classification (NCBI taxonomy): domain Eukaryota; kingdom Viridiplantae; phylum Streptophyta; class Magnoliopsida; order Poales; family Poaceae; genus Leersia; species Leersia perrieri. The sequence continues at coordinate 20,613,657 of CM002482.1, forward strand.
GTTCCAGGGCATCGCTGAGCTCGTCCCCGATTACGCCAGGGCCATCGATGATGGCATCTACCGCGCCATTGACATCTACCTCAAGGTAAACACTTGGAGAAACAGCCTCGGTTTCATCTACAACTAAGAAAAATATTATAAATGAGGCATTGACAAAATTGCCGCTAATTTTTTACATTTTGTAACAAAGTCATTCCAATGACTTGGTGGCGTTTTTGCATTTCTTTTTATGGCAAGTTTGCAGAAACGATTCTAAACACGTTACTAAATTTCGAAGTAAATATTAGAAAACCTCATGTTTTATGGACAATACCACATGATTATGACTCGTGGCAAATAACTATATGTTTTAGGGTCTAAATGTTTCATAAAACTATACCAATTTAAAATATAATTTATTTTAGCATCTTTGATACAATATTTCTCAAAGTACTAATAAAAAGTTAAATCAACAATCGAAAAGTATTATAGACAAACTATAGTTCAAATTTCAAGTATAAGGGTGGAGTTTTATGAAACCGCAGAAAATGATTTATGGTTTTGTATCATCAGCCATAATAATTGGAGTTTTACGTAACTTGGAACATAAAAATAGTTTTTTTTTTTCGAAATTTTACTCTAAATTTCGACTCCATTATAGCAGTAACGTGACGATGCTTGTGTGTTGTGGATGCAGGCGCACCCGTGGCTGACGGTGTCGGAGAGGGAGCAGCTATGCAGGCTGATGAACTGCCAGAAGCTGTCGCTGGAGGCGTGCACGCACGCGGCGCAGAACGAGCGGCTGCCGCTGCGCGTGGTGGTGCAGGTGCTCTTCTTCGAGCAGCTCCGCCTCCGCACCACCGTCGCCGGCTGGTTCTTCGTCGCCGACAACGCCTCCCCCGCAGCCGCCCACCACGCGCCACCCCCGCCGGAAGATGAGGAAGACGTCGACGTGGCTGCCGGGAACAGCAGCAACGCGCGGTCGTCGTCGGCGTCGGCGTCGGCGACGAGCGTGGACGAAATCAGGCAGCGGGTGGTGGAGCTGGAGGAGGAGTGTTCGACCATCAAGGAGGAGATCCACCGCCTCGGGAAGCCCAAGGGCGCGCTCAGCCGCCTGTTCCGGAAGCTTGGGTTCGGCCGGAAGACGCCGCCGCCGCCGCCGGCGGCACAGCAGCAGCAGCTGACGAGTAGCTCCGGCGACGAGAAGCGCAGGTCAGTGTCCGGCGACGAGAAGCACAGGTCGGTGTCCGGCGACCAGAGGCGCAAGTCGGTGTCAGGCGACGAGAAGCGCAAGTCGATGTCCTTGGAGTGTTGAGGGGGTGTGTGTGTGTCTGTGTGTGTCTGTGTGTGTGTGTTTCAGCTTTGATTTTGTGTTACTGTTAGTTTGGATGAATTATCATTTCTTTGGACGACTTTAGAATAGATTTTCTCCCCTTGTTGACACAGGAACGGGAACTTATAGAGTAAGTACTATCATTACTAGTACTTGCGATGCAAATATTTTGGTAGGGTGCTTATCAAACTATCAAGAGCACATAGACTGTAGATACTCTCTGCTTTGAGAAATACACGCCTACGTCTACATGCATATATGCAATGGATAACTACAGAGAACAAAGGCTCGAGCTTGATTTTGACTAATTTTTTACAAGTAATTCAAGCAAAGCATTTTGCAGTACAGATGCAGGGTTTTTCTTCACGAGAATTACCTTTTTAACAGAGAACATAGAGTAGTAGCGTAACATCCACTTAATAACCGAAAGCCAAGTTCACTCGCTTTTCTCTGTAAGCATGTAACCATCAGCATGGGTTCATAAACCCACCCCTGAGAAAAGACATCACTGTATGGAAGAAATGTACATCTGCAGCAAAATCGGTAATTCTATCCAAAGGTGTGCTTCAACTGGCGACTAAAATATCAGAAAACCAAGTAGTTACACGGCAAAAATTATTAGCTCTGTTAAAAGGAGGAAAGTTCCGCAACAGCTTGACACGGAATGACTGGCTCCTATAGATTCAGGTATTTGCAACATGGTCTTTAGATATGTGTGATTGGGCGGAGTAGTACTCGCAGATCTCGTTGAGTACAAAACAATGGTGAACAAAATCATGAGAATGTGATGGATGAAGCATAGGAATGGAGGAGAGTAAGCGTCTGCTCTGCTATGGCACGTTTCCTTGCCCGCTTCACCCACTCGCTAGCTATTTCTGCTGCTTCGCTACCCTGTAACCCTCCTTCCAACGCCTCCGCCGCTGAGCTCAAGTCTCCTTGTAGAATCAAGTTTTCCACTCTGCTCAGAAGAGACTCAATCCCATCACCAGATTGGTCCTCTTTGATCTGAAAATCATTTACACAAGATTTAGAAATCCAATAATAAAGTATGTCACAAACAAAATAAACGAAACTTCCAAATTTTTTTGAATAAGATGAATGGTCAAACGTTATAAGAAAAAAGTCAAAACGTCTTAGATTGTGAAACGGAGGTAGTAATTGTTAGGCAAGAGGGAAGTTACTAATAAGATTATAATTGTACTGCCAAACAAATTACTACTAGGGCCAGCTCAGTGTCAGGCTCCAAATGCATTAGGAAAACCTAAAGAAGTTCTCAAATCAAAGCTGGCAAAGTTCCCCTAGGGGCAAACTAGGGCCATTACAAGTCGAAAGCGTGAGGAAATACAATAACTGGAATAGAGACTGCTATCTAAATAGGTAGTTGACCAAAAGGTTCAGAATCAGCACAAAGAGTATTTCAGGCACGTGAATATAAAATTGCTAATTGATTAGTAAGAAACTGCTTGTATTTAATTTCACCTTAATGGATGAGGCAACATGAGCAACAGCATGAGTCAGGATACCACCACCACCTTCTGGAATAAGGCTGAAATGCCTGATTTTTTCCTTCAAGGAATTAAACTGCAACAGGAAATAATGACAAATCATTCATTCTGCACAACTTACTGTGTAGCCAAGCCAGTTTCGCTCTGAAAGCATTCATTATTAGCAATAGTTGATATTAGGAGCAGGTATTTAGGAACAAAATAATCAAGAAGGTGGAGGCATCACTAATTCTCACACAAGATGAGTTAATAATGACAAGCAGTGTGGCACGCTAAGTAACATGGCTATGACTAATTGACTAGTCATCATTTATTGCACCACAAAGAGCTTACCTTTTGGTTCAACTCCATAGGGGTATCTGATCCGTATTCGAGAACATCTTCTGGAACTGATGAAAGAGCCAATTCTAGCAGTGAGTCCTTATCAATACCTTCAAGAGATTTGCGTAATTGGTCCACCTCTGCCTTGATTGGTGATCCAGTGGATAGAGCATCTTCCAAAGCAAGAGTACCCTGCAACAAGAGTTAGGAGATCAGCTGGTAGGAACTTAGGAAGTCTGAAAGCAAAAGGATAATTAAAACCTGAAATATTTAGGGGGCATCAAAGTGAAGTAACTTACCAGAGCAAGCTTATGAACCGAATGACTCTGGCGAGTTTCTTCAGATCGTGCATAGAACGCCATGCACAAAGCATCTATCTGAAAAATAAGCGCAAAAAAGGAAATTAAAAAGTGCAAGCAAGCTGAAGTTTGATGCATTGCTATGGTGGGTTACCTTGCAGACATACATAAAGACAAGCTCTAAATACATAAAGACAAGCTCTAAATATTTGCTCTGGTGGGTTACCTTGCATACATACATAAAGACAAGCTCTAAATATCTCTAATACTATCAAGGCTACTAACATGGGTACTTAAATGTGATTACATCAAGCTAACCTCTAACAGTCAATTAGAACACTGCCTGCCCTAAAAGAAAAGATGGCAAAAGTCCATACATTGAGATTTGCTTCAGCAATCTGTTCAATCTGAGATGCTTTCTCTTTTGCAAGAGCTGCAGCAAGCTCAGCTTTTGCTAACTCACGAACCTTCTCAACTTGTTGACTTGTTTCCTCATCCTGTTATGTAAGCAATACCAATGTCAATTATGTGATGAGTAGATTAGGAGAGTAGTTCAAGGCAGATAGAAAACAAAATTGACACCTTCCGATGCAGCTCATCATGTAGTTTTTGTTCAGCGTTTTCTTGCAGTTCTTTAATCGCAGCAGCTGACTTCAATATCTCTCTCTTCAGCTCCTGAAACAAAAAAAAAGCACCATGAAAATGATGGACTCGGTCTGAAATTAAAATATAAACAAGAGACATGATATATATTCCATATGAAAGAGAGACTATATATACCCATATAGGTCTAGTGAAGGCATATAGAACAGACAAACTTGCCCTTTGTTTATATTTAAATTGTATATCCACAGGAAAAAAAATTAAAAAAAGGGTTCTACTCCTTCCATCTCCAAACAAAGGCCATGGTATTTATGCAGTCAAACACTTGGAACTTTAAAACTCAATGGATGTATACTGGTAACAACAATGTCATTTGAATTTTATTTTTTCATGATACTCCCTCCGTCCCTTAATGTAAGGGATTTTCTCTATGTAAGTACACAGGGAAAATCTCTTACATTTGAGGACGGAGGGAATAGTAAATATATTGTCAAAGTCTTGGAGTAAGAGGATGTAAGGTAAATGGACCAAAATATTGGGGAAAGGAAATACTTCAAGTTGTGTATCTTTATATAGCTAGGCAGGTCTTTTTCATGGAGAAAAAATGTTGCATCTAACAAAATACAACATTTATGGAAACATGAAAGCCAAAATGAAATCAGATCAAGAGGCATAGTGATAAAATATACATGACCTTGTCCAGAATTGCTGCCTCTTCAGCATACATGAGTTCCCGAGCCCTGGTGTCCTTCAGTTCCTTTTCATATTTCTCCTGAGAAAACACAAAGCAGAATATTATCCATTATAGAATGAATGTATATAAAATCAAAAGAATTCATAATAATTGACATTTGTTACATTATAAAAAAAAACTTAAAGTAGTTTTATCAACTGTTATGGAACTGCCATGAATCCACAACGCATTGATTCAACAGAAGAAATGAGGTAAATAGTACTGTGATAATAAAGGCATGCTGGTATAGAAACTCAATGTGCAGCAAATAAGGAACCCGAAAGCAAACCTTCAACTTCCTTTTCTCTTCTGAATACATGTAAGCATCTATATCTGCCTGCTTTCTTTCAGCAGCATGAATAGCTTCTATGATATCTAGCACAATTTTCCCATCGTCAGAAGTTCCCGTATTAGTAACTTCATTGTGTTTACTTTCCTTAGCACTCTAACAACAAGAAACACATAAGATATATTAATAATGAAACAATATCATTAAATTATCCAGCAAACATTATTATTACAAAGTCTTTCATCACTATAGCTATATAAGTACCGTCAACAATGTCTCAAAGGAGAACGTACTCTGTCTTTAGAATTATCAGGTTCTTCTTGTAGTAGATATGTCTCAGCTAGAGATTTATGTTCAGTTGCACCAACGCTTGATGGATCCTACAGACAAGAATTACTTCAACAAGAGTATTGTGCCAGCGTCATTATTCAAAAGTACAGTTGTCAAATAATGTGAAAGGAAGGTAATGCAGAATAAGACTTTGTCAAGATGATGATTGAAGCACCGAGTGGTGGTGGGTTGCTAAAGAATAAGAACTAAAACATAGATTGATACCAACCAGTTGTGGCATCTTGATCTGAATATTGTGTAATCATAACTAACCTAATTTGTTTAAAAGTTCAAAAAAATGTTTAAAATGAAGCACTACACAAATTCATTTCATTTTCCAATTTTTAAAGTGAGATATTCAAGCGCCAAAGAAGCTTCCAATTAGCCAGTCCTACTCCACAGTCACTCCCTAATTCTTGTAACCTAACAGGTAAACCCCTCCTCCCCTGTCTGTACATCCACCCTTCTGTTCCCCCATTTGATTCAATCCAGTTGTGACTTTACATTTAACATAAATCAGGTGGGCTGATTCAGTATTCCATTGATTGCTCAAAAAATATATTTATTGTAATAATAGCTTCATATGTATAGAATAACTCCAGGGTATAGAAGTTCGAACCTTTGGTGCATCTGTATCTGTATCCATTTGATGGGGAGGACCTACTGTTGCTGGGCTTGGTGGTACTGGAGAGACTGTATTAGTCGTCTTATCTGTTTCTTCAGGAGGAACTTCACTTGCTGCCTTATCGTCAATGATTGTGTTTATCTCAACAGCAGGAACATCTTGAGACAGTGGTTTAGCATCTGTCTTGTGTTCATCTGGAACTGGCGGTGTCCCCTGGGCGAGTGTTTCTCTTCCCTTTTCTTCAGAGGAAATAGGTTGCTCACCAGTCATTAGAATTTCTTTTTGACCCATCCCTTCAGTTGGAAGGTCCTTTGGAGGATGAACCTTATTTTTACCATTCTGAAAAATGTCGATGTTTGGATCTGATGTGACTTGCTTCTCATCAACCTTCTGTTGAGAAGAAGCCTTCATATCTTCATATGCCTTTCCAATATTTTGCACCTTAATGTTAGAGGGAAATATTCCGTCCTTAAATTGAAGGTCTATGTAACCAGCCTGATGAGCAACCATTGCAGCAGCGCCAACCATCAGAGTTCCAAGCAGGACTTTCGGAACATTGCTTCCTGATTGAGAAGGTTTTCCTTGAGGGCCAGGGATAGTATTCTGTGTTGAACCCTGTTGAGAAGCTTGAGTGGACTTGCTTCTGGGTTGAAGACATGCTGGACTTGGGACCTGTTCAATAGAAATTTGTGTCACTTCCCCCAAAAAATAGTACTATGTAAGAAGAAAGTGGTTTCTGCCAGCAAACAGACTGAAGAAATCATAATTCATGAGTAGCATCTTTTCATGAAAACTTCTGCATGGTCCTATACGGCTATACCTCACAAATGGGATAAAAAATGAAACAACAGGTTGCAAAAGCACTATGAATGGGATCAACAAGAAAAGACATATTGCAAAAGAATAAAGGAAGGGATCGACAAGAAACAACAGAATGTAAATGCATAACCAAATCTAGTAATCTACTATCAGATTGTGAATTTGCACATGAAGAGTGACTGCATTTGTATATACAACTGTACTAAACACAAGAAAAAAGATAGAATCGCAAAGCATTTGACAGGTAAAATCAACTGAGCCTGATATTATATTTGCACCAATACTGTTCCTGACAGAATAAATAGCATTACATATTATCATAAGGATATAGCTTGTATCCATTTTATTCTACAAGAATCCACTGAGAATTTTTCTTCGCTTTCGCTTCTTGGTGTAGTAATCAGCATTTTAAATAGAGAAGTAAACAAACTTCATATGTAGCTAAATGGAGAAACAATTAATACCGATTGACTAACGAATATCATGCTCCAAACAAGCCTGATTGAAGTGGAATTGTTTACCTTTTATACCACATTAAGGTAAGGCTTTTGAATCCGTTTAATCCAAATAATTCCTTCCAAGCATTGCTATAGCTAGAACACATCAACTAAAAGTTTCACAGAAGGTTTTTAATCAATCATTAAATTGAGTTCTATGTACTCTAGGAGGGCCATATGATTCCACTAATCAATCAATATACTAACACTGCAGATCAATGAAACCCACAGTGAACAATTACTTAGTTCAGGCAACTTCCAGAACATTTAACATGGAATACCTACAATGTGTAAAACTGGTACTATTTTCAGCAAAGCAACTATGCAAGAGACAACTAGATATGGTTATTAATGTAGGTCCTCAGTATTACCAAAAGACCTTAGACAAGTCAAGCAATAAAACTAGCTCAGTGTAACAGCATTTTGCTCCAATTAGTCCTTGATTTGCTTAGCCCATCTCAAAACACGGACACACTAATGTCCTATGTCATCAATACAATTGTAAACATCAGCAGCATTTCCAATCTATTCACACATCTGCACACACTTGCATCAATTTAATTACTAAATATACCAACCAATTCAGGATTGCCCCAAGTAAGCTCCCTGAGAAAAACCTACCAATTGACCTACACAACAAGCACCTCACGGAACAAACAACTTGATCGACTGCAAACAAACGGAGCTCTTAGCGCCTCTTACTAATGGCAATGAACAATCACACAGAAACGGAAACACAGACCTCGCTGGAGATCGGCCTAGGGATCCTCTTGAGATACCGCAGCGAGTACAGATCCCGCATGCATCTGCAACAAAGGCAGAGGGAACCGCGCATTAGGCCAGGAAACCCTAACTCGGAGCGACATACATCCGCATGCGGTGCCCTTACCGACGCAGCATGGCGGGCGACCTCCGCCCCTTGCTCTTCTCGCCGCTGGGGGGAGTGCGGAGACGGAGGGGCGTAGAGAGACGCGGCTCCGATCGTCCTGTGAGGTCTCCGCCTGGCGACCGCGGCGGCAGTGGCGGCGAGCCGGCGGGAGGAGGGGGGCGGCGGGTGGAGAGGCGGAGGAAGACGGCGGCGTTGTGCGGCTGCGCGAAGGAAAGCTTCCGGAGAGTTAAGGTACTCGAGTGGTTAAGATAAAGTAAGCTGAGGGTTGAAATGCAAAAGTTCGCCACACGTGGCCCAGTCATGCTTATTTCACATTTTCGGCTTGCAAAAGGCACTCGAAAACTTTGGGGTTGTCCAGTTTATCGCAAAAAAATATTTTTGAATTTTAGTGGTGCCAAAATTCGGTAAGACAACGATGGTAATTTTTAGTTTGTTAGTAGATTACAAAATTTTCGTGGAAGTTTTGAGAGTAGGAAGTTCTAAAATTACCAAAAAGTTTGATAGTTACTTCCGTTCCGTTTCATAATGTAACAGTTTTAGTTTTGGTTGGAACGTTTGGCCATTCATCTTATTCAAAAATTAATGAAAGTAATATTTTTTTATTTGTGGTTTACTTTATTATCAAAAATACTTTAAGCATGACTTATCGTTCTTTATACTTGCCCTAAGGGTTGTTTTGGATTGAAGCCAATGTGACCCTAGTAATTTTGTGGTAGCTCGAATAGTAATTGTGATTGTTTGCTTCGATGCTAAATGGTTCGTAATGTCATGCTTAATTTGTCAAACTTCTAGAAGCTTATTCTCTTTGGTATAAAATTTGACTTGGTTTCAATCCAAATACACCTACTTAGGCACTTACAGTACTTTCCTACCAAAACACTGATACTGCCAATATTTGTCTATATTTTGGCATTACTAATATTTTGGTAGAGCATCAAACTAAACAAGCCCTAATTTTTTAAATAAGACAAATACTCAAATGTTAGCAATTAAAATGGTCAAAAACCCTTACATTATGAAACAAAGTTAGTACGTTGTTCTTACAAAAAAAAGGTTGAAAAAAAGCCACAATTTGAACGGCTCCTTTTGATAAACAAATATTAAAAACGAAATACGACGTTCATTTGGTGCTTCTCTTGCTAAGAATTCTGAACTTTTTCATC
>CM002482.1:20623141-20666213 GCA_000325765.3 Leersia perrieri
TTTGTAAATTAAGAAAATGAGAATGGAAGAGATTCTTTAGCTATGCGTGGAATACATATGAAAACAGACCAAATTTGGACCCCCAAACATCACCCTGGCCTCTGTAGGCCGAACTGCTACTCTAGTTCCAATTGAGAGACATAATTCAAAGTTCTGGGTTTCTTTTTCCTCTTTACTAAACTTGTTCTGCTTACAAAAAGAGAAGAAACAAACAGAAATGGGCAGCTTGTACAATCATGATCACCGCGTTATTCCCCTCGACAGAAGAAATAACGGGCCGGTTTTGCCGGGAACTTGCCCAGTTCGTAAGCCCATCAAGCAATCCCGAGCTCATGAACAGGCGACGTCTTCTGCCCTTCTCTGCAAGATTGACGTCTTCTGCCCTTCTCTGCAAGATTGAGCAAATGCTCAAAGCTTATCTGCATCTTCCTGTTAGTTTCCTCGCATTACATGTACAACATCTCCACGAAAAGAGCAAACAAACAGTATATCCTACAACAGTCAGATCCTTTTGTCTACCAGTCAATACTAACACCGGAAACTCAACAGTTTAACAGAGTTGGACTACCAAAAATGTCACTGAGATTGGGGGTGGAAGAATTGCATCCCTGGGGGTGGTTGCAAAGGCCTGAAAGGCGGTGCACCAGACTGCTGAATCGCGAACTGCATCGGTGGTCCAACATTCATCGGCATTTGTTGCTGAAGCATCGTTGGTGCAGGTGGTGGTGGCTGAGTCTGTGGCATTATACCCATTGGTTGTTGCGGTGCTGAAGGTGAAACCCTTGCTAGGTTCATCATCTGTGGCGGTGGAGGTGGTGGCGGAGTCATGGTGTTCATATTGTACGCCATGCCAATCATTACACCACCGGGCTGCTGCACAAACTGATGTGGAGGGGCCTGGTAGATATTGTACTGGGGCTGAGGTGCAGGAGGCTGGTTTTGCATAGGAGTCTGCTGAACTAAGATTGCCTGGGGCTGTTGTGCTGTTGTTGTGACCATTGGTGGTATTGGAACAAAAGCAGCAGCATTCGCGACACTTGGGACCTGTGAGGAGTTTTCGATTTTCAGCCTCTTATCTTGGCGTGTTTCAGAAGAATTTTTGGCTTCCTCAGCAGCAAACTTGGAAAGTGCAGATTGCAGTATCTGCTGAGAGTTTGATGATGCTGCAATCTTGTCTGCAAGGATAGCAGCAGCTGTCTTCTGCTGATCCTTCGCCTGCCCATTAGATAAGGGCTTGGACGAAGGAATGACTGGCTCATTCTTGAGTCTCCGTTGCATGTTGGCCGCTTCTTCTACCATTGCTTCAGCCAGCTGTTAATCAAAACATAAGAATAAATATATGTTACATCATACAAATATGCTACAACATCAATCTTTCCTGAATTTGCGGTGTTTATAAATCATTACCTGTAACTGAGTACGGACTTTCTCCAGCTCAGATTCCTGAAATAACTTTATAGGTAAGATTTTGCAAATAACAACTCAATGGCATGCAGGAAAGGGAAATTCATTACTATCAATTATCAGGACAGTTGTTTCTGACCTGTTCCTGCAATGCCTCCTTCAGTTCAGACACTACAGCTGCCCTATTTGCTTCAACTACTTTAAGCTTTTCAATGCATTTTGTCATGTTATCCTCCTCTTCCTTCAGTTCTGTGCAAAGGGATTCACGACGACGATCCTCACCTACAGATAGAGAATAACATCAGAATATGTACTGAGATAGCCAAGATGGAGGGTTTCATGTCAATAACAAACAGTATATAGCACCTTTACTGCAAGCACTGTTAACATCCTTCTCCATCTTTCCAACATGCCGCATAGAGGTTTTGCATTTCTCCAGGTCAGCGTCTTCATCTGTTTGTTCACTGAGAACAGTGTGCAATGCAGATACAATCCTCTCAGCAACTCCCCCAACACCTAGTCTCTGAAAAGAGCATGATAAAAGTTTTAAGGAAATTTTCGTAGCAATTTTCAATGTTGAAGAATGTAATTTAGAAGATGGGGTAGAAAAAATCTTACTAGTTTCACAGAACGAGAGTCTCTTTTGACAATCTTTATGGAGGAACCATGGGAGCGTTTTTTGGTCATATCTAATGCAGGCAGGGGAGCAGTTCCCAGCATCACATCCTTGACGCCCCCTGCACGTGAACCAAAAACTCTCCTTTCTTGCCAAATTTCGACCTACAACACATATTAGCACAGTATTGAAGAGTTATAGTTTCTGCAGTTATTTGATGGCTTTTGGACTAGATATATCAAATATACAGCAGTAATAAGCAAATAGCTCTTATCACCAATATCTCACGCTAGACATAACAAACGGAATTCAAAACAATCAGTAGGCATATTATACTCACCAGCCTACTGACCACCTTTTTCCCACGCTCATCTCCATTTTCTGTCACATTTTTCAACGCACCAGGGAGAACCTTCCAGAATTCTTCTACAAACTCTGTACCATTGCGCTTACTGTTCTGCAAGATGTCATTAGCAAGATATAGGTAAGGGGTCTTCTGCTCATTTCCAGAGCTGTGAAACTGCTTCTCCCATGTCTGGACAATTTGTTCTGCATTCTTCCGATGGTATATGCACCAATGCGAGAGAGCTAGCAGTCATGACGAATTAAAGTCAAGGCAATAAATCAGAGGGGACTAAAAATGTGGGATACTAAGTAGGCACTTAGCGCCTATTATACTAATAGAGAATAAATGATGAAAAAACAGCGCCGAGCGGATTCGAACGTGGGCCGACAAGAGCACCTGGCAGCTCCCTACCACTGGATTACAATGCCGTTCTCAAGCCAACGTATTAAATCATGGAAAGACATGTTCAGACAAAGAAAACCATGGATTTACGTCACCTAAATATACCACTGGATTCTCAGTCAACCTATATCTGTTTTCAGTGGGGTTTACTATAAACAGTATAGCAAGTAGAGAACCACTAACAACACAAGAACCCTCTCTACCAGTGGTGTACGAACACATAAGAACCCGCACCTCTTCAGACTAAAAGATGTTTTCTTGCGTGCTACCTGCACATCTGCAACTCGTCGATGAGTCGATCCATTTAAAGGAAGTTGCTAGCTATTGACAAACTTAACATGGTGAACAGCACAGCGTCTCAGGAAGGAAATGAAGAAAGGGGGCGTGTTTTTCTACAGTAATCGTCAAAAAGGCGCAAGACGAAGTGTAAAAATTGCAACTTTACACGGAACATCCACACGGCACACCTAAAGAAACCCCAAATCTCACGAAGATTTGGCCCAAGGAAAGCAGGGTAAGGATACTCTCGATGCACTGCTGCGTGTTGTTGAGCTTGGCGAGCTTCTCGGCGAGTATCTCCTCGCTGAACGCGCTGTTGTTCATGGCCCCCAAAACAGCAAGGAGAGCTCGAATCGCCGCTTGGTCGCGCGAATCTTGTGGCGGGGAGGGCGTGGGCAGGGAGAGCCCTAGCTAGAAAAGGGAGCGAGGAGACCGCGGCGGCGGCGGCGGAGGCATTCCGCCGAAATCTCGAGGAGTGGATGGATCGGGATGGCTAGGGTTTGGGGGAGGTAAGAAAGAAGAGGGGGTACTCGAATTGGCTCGAGCGTTTCGTTTGTGTTTTTCTCGTGGTTTTTTTTTTTTTTTTGCCCCTTGTGTATTATAACGACATTTGTTACTCATTTTGGACGTCAAAATCCGGAGTTGGAAAAATATATATCTTTGAAAAAAAATATTGCCATAGAAAAATTTTAAGAAAAGAATATTATCATTCAAGGGCATCGAGAACTCGTAAGAGAAATATTGTGTTCATATATTCTCCATAGTCATATAATGAGCACGGTTATATGCAATACATTTGTTTTACGATAGTTGTACGATGAAACGTCTCTCCTAGCGATCATTAGAGATTGCAGGTTTTAGCTAACGATAATCATGTGGATGAGTTTTCGTTAATGGGAATTACGCACGCGGCATTAAAGAGCGTACGTAAATATCATATGCATAGTATTGTTTGTTATTATAATATATGTAGGTAAAGAGACATGTTGGGTTGAGAAAGACATGAAAAAAGTACTCGCGAAAAGAATTTAATGTGACGTAGTCATTCGTTAGCGTATTATTCCCTTAAAAATAACGTACTATTCCTCCAATAACAAATATACACGTCAGTTAACCAACCGCCATGCAAGAAAATGCGGGAATGGTAATAAATTGTGTTGTTTGTCTAGAAAAGTATAAAGTGATGTCCTCCGTTAAGCATAGCCTACAAGTTAAGAAATTTGTTGCTATAAACAACCATGACATGTGTAGTAAGTATTTTGTCAAATATAAGTATCATAAGTACTAGCAACTACGAAAATATAAACGTAAACCTCACATCTCTCTTACGAATATCTTGTGATAGTTTTATTGCCATGTATATAATCTTATCTACTCAATATTGTATCGCACCGCAGTTGAGCAGGGTTCCCTTATCCCCTGTAGTGATAGTTGTTGCCTAACAAAGTTATTGGATTTTTTCTCTTACCATGCTTTAGTGGTAAGCTCGAACATCTGGTTAGTAATCGACGGTAATGGAAATACTTAACTAAGCCAAGGTATTAAAGAGCAACAGATTATTGGAGACAAGAAAGCAAAAAAAAAAGAGCATTGTTGTATGTATGATCTTTGTTTACAACTTGTTTACAATCAAACTCCTAATGATGTTAAGGACGACAAATCTTGGTCTAGATAGAATTGTACGAGTATTTCCGTATGAGTTGTTTTAATAGCGACAAGTCTCTGTTTATGATTTGTTACTATGTGTACAGTGCGGCGTTTTTCAAAGGGATAAGTCTATTTTACCCCTCTCAATTATCGTGTTGGTCTAAAATCACCCCTCAACTTTAAAATTGGGTATTTGACACCCCTTAACTCTCATAATTGTTTAATTTAATTCCTCACTCTAAATAAACATGGTTTTGGTCCAGTTGGTTGTACAGTCACCAAGAGATAAAACACGCCAGGCTAATTCTTTATTCTTACTTATCCCTTTTCCTCTCTCACCTTCCCCTCCTGCCAGAGTGGCAGGTTTAAGTGGGCTCAAGCTCACGGATGGCTTTGGCAAGCACTACCACTCCCGATTGACGCCAAGCTCCTCCCCGCTCCCTTCTCGTTGTTGTTGTTGCCAATGACGGCTATTGGATCAAGATAGAGTCAGTCGGCGCACACGGGTCAACGCTAGTCGTCGTCCACGCCAACCAATGGCCTCTCCTTCCACTCATGCTCCATCCGCCTCTTCTAGAAGCTTCGGAAGACAGAAGGCGAGTCTATGGATCATGGATGTATCGTGTGCCATCGTCCATATTTCTCTCATTACCAGAATGCTACATCACAATTATTGCAGGTTTGGATGATGCAACATGCATCATTGCTGCAAATTTCCTCCTGTTTCTTTCCCTTGCTATATGGAGGACGAGAGACGAAGAGTCGAGGACAAAAGTGAGAGGAAACTGTCTAATAAAATCTGGGTCCTACTCATTTTATTTGTTTAGTTTTGCTGATTAGACAAGGGGTATAAATTAAATGGTTTCGAGAGTTGAAGCCTTGAGGGGTGTCCAATACCCAGTTTTAAAGTTCAGGAGTGATTTTTAGACAACACAATAGTTGAAGGGGTTAAATTGAACTTATCCCTTTTTCAAATCGTGACACAAACATCGTATGTGGAAGTGTTCTCCAAGCAAGAAGAGGCCATAGAGGCCTAAAAGCAGTGACGCGGTGACCATTTGAAGGCCTCGTTTGGAATGGGTTTTATTTTCGGGGGTCTAATTGACTCCTATAGAAATACCATAACATTCATGCATTTGAAAGGAGCACTGAACCCAAAGAGTAGATCTGGAGAAGCCAGTAGTAATATTCGGGCATTCTGGGCACAAAAAGACAGGACCGATTGGTTGCTCTTTACTAATTTTGACGTCATTGTTTTCCGCTTACAAATTGATTTTGAAAATTGACTTCTTAGTTGCATGGAAGAAGTAAAAAGAGCTTGACATATTCAATCTTCAGGCTTTCACCATTCAGGCCGAATTATGTTAGCGAAACATCTGTTCAACTCCACAGAAGCAAGCAACAATGACAACAGAGTTATGTCTAATTGCTTCAAATTGTAAAACTCCTACAAATCCACACATACTGAACGTGCGGATCCTTTTTTTCTTAACTCCCTAACGCAAGTTCGATTCCGAGAACATGATGAAAACCAGGCACAGCTCAGCGCATGGTAACTATAGCCGCAATGAAGAGATTCACTTCTTCCTCTTCTTTGGGGGCTGAAGTGAGTCTTCATCATCATCTTCTTCTTCATCCTCGTTATCCTGATCTTCCTCTTCCTCATCTACTCCCTCCTCGTCATCTTCACCACCATCGTCATCTTCATCATCATCCTCATTGTCATCGTCGTCGTCATCATCATCATCACCTCCACCACCCTCCTGGCCTTCAGGTTCTTCCTCATCTTCCTCACCATTTTCCTCAGGCTCACCTCTTTGCTTCTTATTGTTATCAGCACCCTTTGGATTATCATACCCCTCACCCTCCGACACGTCCTCTTCGCCCTCCCCAAAGTCACCATCCTCGTCACCGTCATCATCACCGCCATCTTCATCACCAGCATCAGTAGGAGAAACCTCATCATTCTTCTTTCCACCCATCTTGAAATCAGGTATATCACATGCAGGACCCTATACATTGATCAAGCAAACATAATCAGCAGTGGTGAACTGGTCATAGTATCCAGGACAAAGTTAAAAAGCTGAAAAGGGCAGAATCCATATAATACAAAGGATAAAATGGAGTCATGTTCTTTTTCATTTCCTACTGCTGGGCAATAGTGCACATCTTCAAATACCTAAATATACCAAGGGAAAACGTCTCTGTTGCACATATCTCTACTCAGCAGAAGTTATAAACAGACTACCACAATTTACGCCAGGTAAAAAAATTAGCCTGCTTATCCAGTAATTCCTGATGTGCTTATCCAGTAAGATTAAATATGGCAGTTCCTGATGTGCTTATCCAGTAATTCCAGGTAAAGAATTAGCCTGCTTTAGAGTTTAGACTATGTTGTTCTTACTACAGAAGTGATGCAAAAACACGATCTGTGGAAAGGTTACTCAGAGCTCTGCCTGTAGGAAAAACATAGCAGATAACCGGCTCTCAGCAATTAACGCCCCAACTTTCATGTTAGTGCAAACGGTTCATGTACCTGCTGTTCCCTCCATGTAATGATGTGTGCGCAGTCTACCTGCCCTTTGGGAGCAGAAGCAAGAATGAAAGGACCAGCTTAATCCGGGCCCACATATCATAGAGGACACAACAGGTTAGCAATCCGGCTTGACTCTTGTGTGTCCCAACCTCCCAGTCCCAGGTCGTCTTCTTACCCCCACCAACTACTCGTATTTGCAGTTTAGTCCTTTGTTTATACGGCCTTTAAACATAAAAGGCCAGCAACTTGGACAGTGATATGTAAAGGGACCTAAGCAAAATAGTAATTATACAGCCATACAGCTAAAGGGTTCTCTTGGGATAAAAATATACAGCAAAAGTCCATATGAAAGTACACCGACGCAAACAGGTGAGACGACACCATTCGAGCTCAAGTAAGTCTTTACCAACCTTAAAAAATGAAATTTCTTGGAAGAAAAACTAGATGCGTACCATCACTAGGCTAACCAAATCACCAACTACTAATCAAGCTGCTTACAAGTTAAGCAACTCACACAAATCGTACTTTACCTTTGTCCAGCAGATTTTTCATATAGAAACGAAATATCTAAACAGAGGAATATTCGTTCATGTCCTTGAAGAGGGAGCGAATATTCGGGCTAGAAGGGTACACAGTAAACAAGAAACAAATGGGGGCTTTTTTACACTATGGCCCCCTGGACCCACCCCCACGGAACTCAAATCCCAAGCTGAAAACCGCATCCTAAACCCACCTCACGAGTCCGCACCCGGTAAGTCCAAAACCAAAAGAGACAATATCTCACTAAAAAAATCAAAAAAATCTCACTCAACGGTGCAGAGCAGCGTCGAGCCGGTAGTAGTACGATTTTCTTTTCCTTCTATACTACTAGTAAACAAACAAGCACACAGAATGAAAGGAAGAAAAACTCTCACAAAGGAGTAGTAAAACGACAAGTTCTTAATCACCAGTACGGAGCTGTGTATTTTGAACTGGACAAATTTTACTTACTTCAGTGTCGACGGCGAGCAGATTCGCGAGGTCGTCGCCGCCGGCGAGCAGGTCTTCTCCTCCGGGAAGAGCAGCTTCAGTAGTTGTCAGGGACGCCATCTGGACGGCTGCAAAGGTGAACACGTGGACAAGCAAGAGAAAGGGTTTTATTACTGTATTACCGTTGGAAGCGGCAACCTTAAAACCTTCGTCAGAAACAGTTTTTCCCTTCCAAAGGTAAAGCAAAAAAAAGGCGTTCGCCTCCGATATTTCCTGACACTAATTTTAGCAAAGATCCACTCTCGAGACGAACGACACAACTACAACTGTCAGATGATAACTGAAAGGAAGGCAAGGCATGCATACTGACGAGATAAACCAAACAACTGTCACTCTGTCAGGTAACAGGTTAAAAAAAGCAGAGGGAGAACAAGAGGTGTAAATCTTCTCACAAGAGAAGAAAAGTTTCAGAGTTAAGTTTCTTCATGCATACGAAGTTATGAACTCTGAACACAACACATGAATGGTAAGGTGAGGGGTTAACAGAAACAACATGCATAATTAAACTGATAAATCATACCGGCAAGAACAAGAACAAGAAGTAATCCCAGATGTGCAGTGAAGGAATAAGGTGCAGAGACAGAGAGGGAAAAAGGAGGAGTACCTGTGTTGAGGAAGCTGAAACTACGAGACAGATCTGAAGGCTTGAAGGAGCAGCAAAGCTCTAACTAAACTAGGCGAACTCCATGAGAGGAGAGGTGCAGAGGAGGAAGGGGGAGCAGAGAGAAAGGAGAAGACTTTTCACACTCTAGAGAGAGAGGAGGATAGAGAGGCGGGCAGGTCGGGCAGACCGGGCAGGGCAGGTGGTGGGCGCAGGATAGGCCGGGGGCCGTAAGCGGCGTGGAGCGTGGTGTGGCTAGTGATGGTGGAGGGCATATCCGTACATCACTACCGGTACATGCATACCTCCCAGGATTAAATGGAGACCGAGACTTCGGGCATACAGGTACCACTGTATCTGTAATCTCACAGTCTCATACCCCCGTCCATCCAAGCATTTGCTATCGACCAGCCGTGACCCTCCTGACACCATAAATCTAACATCTAAATTAATTGGTACTATGAAAGGTCATATTCCAATCCAAGTGCCAATATTTTTAGACTGATGGAGTATAAACTATAATACTTGTAAAAAATAAATCTAAAGATATATTCCTTCCGCTCGTAAATATAAATATTTCTGATGATAGCTAAAAATACTTGTATTTTATGCACTGAGAAAATATATAGAAAGTAAATTAAAATCAAGGGCTAATATCAAAATGGGAGTACTGAACTGAGTACTGAGTCAAGACTACTCTAACGTCCCGACGTTTAAAACCAACAAATCTCCGGCTGGTGACAAGGCCACTATGGCGAAGACTTTCTATCCTTTACTGTTCATGAGCACGTCATTAACAGCTTATTTGTGACGCATGTCAGTGTAATCCCTCTCTCCATGTAAGAATACTGATGACTTCAATCAATTAATAGTACGGTACTAGTACTATACTCCTACGTTTGCCCGGGACACGTACATAGTCGAGGGAAATTTCAATGCGGGAAACATTGAATTCTAGAAGCCTTTTCTTATGAGATGAAATAGTAGGTGGTGAGAACCAAGACAGACGACATGACCGTTAAACTTTCAGCGATGAAAAGCAGAGTAGCGTACTTGCAAAAAGAAAAAAAAAACTGGAGAAAAATAAAGATCTAACATCAAGTGGGCACCCACCTGTTTCCTCAGGAGATGAGGAGAACCATCCGTTCCAGTTCCAATCCCACGCGCGGTGCCAAATCAGTCCAGTGTCAATCTCCGCGCGGTGACAAAAAGAAAAAAAAGGACTCGTTCGCCCGCTCCGATAGTTCAGACTTCAGACTTCAAAGCTGAGACGATTGCGGTTAGCCGAGGAAATCACAGAAATGTACGCACCGCTCAACATAAAATTCGAGCATAATTGTTGAACAGAAAGGTCAGAAACCAGCCATGGATATCGAAAAGATAAAATATTTAAAAATCAGAGCAAGGTTTCACTGCGTTCATAAAACAACGGTTGCTGGATAGTAATTCAGAAAGGCGAGGAAACAAGGTTCACTGGTGATGACACAAGGTGAGCGGCACGAAAGAAAAAAAAATGCAGATTAACATCAAGAAAGCTTCAAGCACAGAGTATCAGGCAACTTGCACGCTGGATGCTTGGACAAAAGGAGGCCCAAATTAGTGGAGCAATCGAGAATAGGATTCCTTGTTCTACCAGGCTAAGAACTATCAGCAGCAGTTCATAAACGTTCAAGTCCGGAACACTTTATACTTAAGAGAGCCCCTACCTTCCTAATTGTGTCGGATCCATCAAGAGCCTCTATTGCAAGTTTAATTGATACACATGTTCCTGTGGCAAATAGCTCCTTTGCCTGTCACTGCCCACCGTTCGACTGGCCTGGGCAGCTTTATGGGCATTTGATCAGTACTGAACCAAATTCTCACCATAAAAAATATAATTGGCATCAACGACTTAGAAAGGTGGTCACGTCCAAATGGAGTTTCTCAGTGAAAAGGTGCTTCAACAAGCAGGAGAACAGCAGCTTGTAAACCAAACATTAAAAAAAATGGTGTGGAAACTCTTGCCTGGCCACAAAAAAATTGGTGACTAAACTTCAGTAATCATTTCTGCAGCGCAAATAAATTGACAAGAAATCCAAATCCCCATGTAAGTTCCAGTTCTATATCCAAATCTACTAATATTACAAGCGTGAGCATTGTCTGGAAATAATAACAAGAGCCTGCTATGGTGCATCTAAGAAACGGCTTGATAATCATAGAAACACATGAAATCAGATTCAACGATGTATTATTGTATTCAAATGGCGCCATGATTCATATTCTCGTGCTCAAGAATCAAGGTTTTCGAAGATCTTATAAAATATATGAAAAGTCTTCTTAAGGATTCAAATTAGCAACACATCATTTTGAAAAGTATGAATGCAAACATAATGAGATGGTAAGTAGAACACATGATGGTTCAAGGTACAAAATGTCGGCACAGCCATTATCATCAGGTTTATATCATAGTAAAGCACCTAGATGTAAAGCAACATATCAATTGGATACGTGAAGTATATAATCATCAACATTAACTAGTTGTTTCTGCTGCCAGTAAGCAACTAAGCAAGACAACTAGAATGTTAAGCACTCAATAAGGTAATCCAACCATTTAATTGAACACTTAAGCAGTTATTATTAAACAGTAGAGATTTTTATCACACCATATATGAAGATTATATGGTTCATTTGTAACAAGAATGGTCCCTATAATCAAATTCAAAATAAAAATTTAGTAGCGCCAGACAAATATGTAAGTTGATCAGTACAGTGAAGGTTCCTTTCATGGCATAAAATAACAAGAGTATACAAACAAATTAATAGGGAACAGATTGTAGAACATCTAGTAACTTCTCATACACAAAAATTGGTTCGAAGCAAGAATTTCAGGATAAATCATTTAGGTTGACAGCAATGTAAAATCATTGTATAATCTTGATCTACCGCTGTAAGATAACGAGATGGCCTCATGATAAAATTTGGGCATGGAGGTCTACTTTGAACATCAAATCACTAAATCTGATGGACGGGCATGGTTTGACAGTACACCAAGGGGGGGGGGGTGTACTCTAAAGCAAATGTTGCAACTGTCATATTGATAAATGGTTTACAGTAGCTACAGGGTACAACAGATGCTTCACGTGCTTGACTTAAACCTCAGCATAAAGCAGAGCACAATACATCACAACACAAAACAGAACCTTTTGCGCACATTTTGGCAGCAAGAACAAGCTAAAAGGTTAACCTCAGACTAACAAGATGAGTGTTCCCTGCCCACTAAATAGACACATGCACTCTTGAATCAACAAATCATGCCCATACCTTATCCAATATTTCATTCAGGTAGTATAATTAAAAACAGATTAAAGTAGTTAGACATCTAAGAAAAACAAATCAAAACTATGCAGCTTCTAGAGGGCAAGATTCAAGCACATGAATAATTCTGCTGCTATGCTTTGATCTTGTAGATTTTCATGATACTTACTTTATCAACACTACATTCCTAAAATCTCAAGCGGAGATTTTATGTTTGCTGATGGGGCGCCAGCCACCGAACTTAGCCTCAAACCAGAAATTACCAAGGTCAATGCAAAATCTATAAACATCACATTTTTTTCAAATCCCACTGCAACTGCAACGAAAAATGACTTCAAGTGCTCAGAAACCATATGACATAGTCGATAAGACCGGATAACAACAGCCCAACCAGTCAAAATACAGATGTTCCAATACATGAAACCCCATTACAGAAACCATAACGTACATGACGAAGTTGCAAGGATAAAGCTACATAGTAGGCAATTAAACAACATAAATTCTTCAAGAAAGCTCCTTCTGTAAATACTGCCACAAAGTTGCCTGATTCAAAAGCCATCTGATTGTAAAAGCCAACAGCAGGAACCCTTTCGCAACACTTTGGCACCAACATAGATTCAAAATCCATCCGAATGCAAAATCACACGAACGAACCACGACCAGCAGATGCCAAACTAAGATATCTAGAGAAACAATCAGAAAATTTTAGGGCAAATCACCAAATCAAGAATAATACGTGGAGGATAAACTAACTCAAATTCAATAGTGGTAAATGAGAATATGAGCAATTGAGCAGGTTGTGAATTGTTATACCTAGTGCTGTCAAAATCCACTCTGAAAACCACCCCCAATCTGTGTGCCAGGCACTTGGCCCTGCCCAGCAGCACCAGCCTGATAACCAGCAGCACTGGCAGCTGCAGCAGCAGCAGTACCCGTTTGGGAAGCTGCTTGGCCAACCTGAAACCCAGCAGAACCTTGGAACCCTGGTGGACCCTGAAAACCAGGAGGAGCTTGAACACCCGCTGCAGTTGGAAAAGCAGTAGCACCTGTTGCAAAGCCCTGCGTCCCGAAACCCTGAGCTCCAAAACCTGGAATGCCAGCTGCATGCACTTGCTGACCGCCAGCACTCAATGCAGCAGCAGCAAAGGCAGGGTTCAGCGTTGCGAGCATAGCTGGGTTTTGCATAGCTGCTGCCATCATGGCAAGCATTGCATTGGGCTGTGCAAATGCCTGCTGCTGCGCACCCATCCCCAACATAGCCGCTTGCTGCGCAAAACCCAAGTCAGGAACAGCAGTAGCACCATACGCTGATGCATCATACGGTGTAATGGCAGCAGTAGTAGGAGCAGCCATCTGTGCCGCAGCGGCGGCGGCGGCAGAGGCAGCGCTAGGACTAGGATTAGAGCTTGCATTCATCCCAGGAGTACTCTTCGTCCTACCATCTATAGCCTTCTGCACATTGAGCATCTTGCCATCAAAGTTTCTCGTTGGCTCCTCCAGCGCACGGCGGGCACTCTCCACAGACTTGTAGACAAACAGTGCGAATCCCTTGGGCTTGCCGGTTGTCTTGTCAAATCCCAATGGCCCCTCCTCAATCTCACCAAATTGCGAGAAGTACTCATATAGACGGTCAACATCAACATCAGCATGCACGTTACCAACAAAGATTTTGCGCTGCATATTGTCAGGTTGAGACGAGGATGCGGCACCAGCGTTGTTTGTAGCACCAGAGTTGGCGTTGGTGTTGGAGCTAGGGTTCTGGGACTGGGAGGTCGGAGGGGCCGGACCGGAGGCGGCGAGATGGCAGAAAGCGAGGCGGCCGCCGATTTGGAGCTGGGGGCGGCGGAGGGCGCGGAGCGCAGAGCGGCGGGAGCGGAAGAGGACGAATCCGTAGCCCTTAGATCTGCCAGATTGCTTGTCGGAGATGACGCGGCAGTCCTCGAGCTCGCCGAAGCGGGAGAACGCGGAGCGGAGGTCGTCGGCGCCGGCGCCCCAGCCGAGGCCGTGGACGAACAGCTTCCTGCTCGCGGGGTCCGCCTCCGCCGCGCGCCGCACGGCCGCCATCGTCGCGGGGCTCGTCTCCGCGGCCGTGCGGAGAAGCGCCACCAGC
Organism: Leersia perrieri; assembly: GCA_000325765.3. Taxonomy (NCBI): domain Eukaryota; kingdom Viridiplantae; phylum Streptophyta; class Magnoliopsida; order Poales; family Poaceae; genus Leersia; species Leersia perrieri. The sequence continues at coordinate 20,637,406 of CM002482.1, forward strand.
TGCTCCCTCGACAGCGGCTCGAGCAGCTTCGCGACGTCCTCCTCGTCATCATCCCCTCCGGCGCCGTCCTCCCCCTCGGCGCCGCCCTCCGCGCTCGGCTCCGGCGGGTCGTCGGTGATGGGGAAGTAGATGGTCCCGCGGGGCTTGAGCTCCGAGGACGGCGTCTCCTGGTGGTGGTTGGCGGCGGCGTTGTCCGCGGCGGTGGCCGGAGACTCCGCCGGATCCGCCTTTCGCTTCTTCGGCGCCATGGGGAGAGGCGAGCTAGGGTTTTAGGTGGTAGAGAGATAGGAGAAGCAAATGGGGATTTTTTTCAGGCACACGGAAGAGAAGAGAGACTCGAGCCAAGAGGAAAAAAAAGAAGTGATTGAATTAATAGCTAGGGCTGGAATAGCGGCGGCGCGTGGTCCATGAGAAACTGGGCCTATTTGCAACTGATGGGCCAAGGATGATTGCAGGGATGGGTGGTTGATTGGCAAGGCCTGCAGGTGCTGGTAGGTGGTAGCCCATTATTCCAGGATCCAGATTCGGTGACATAGTCCCGTGACATTCTCGGTGACATACGGTGTGTCTGGTCTCACACATCAGTGACAGTATGTCATCGAGAATGTCACGGGACTATGTCACCGAATCCCTGTCCATCATTCCATCAACCCACATTTTCACGATGTCTCTGTACCTTCTTCTTTAGATTTTCTAAGCATTATCACCTACTCATCTTTCAGTTGCAATGTCATCTTCTTCATCTGTATTTTCTATGACTTTTTAAAAAACACAATTCAAACGCACATACGCACGACCTATTCTTATGAGTGCCTCCAAAAACTCTTGACAATATTAGTTGTAAATACAAGCATCCATATCAAATCTGAGATTTAAAGTTATGTAGGCAAATTCTCTCATTGGGTACGTAATCATAACTTGTGAGCAATTGAGAGTTTAAAAACATACGGCGTATAAGTGAAGGTTTCAAAACAAGGTACAAATGCATGTATCCATAAACATGCGTGCGCTTACTCTTATGAACATACACGTGCACATCTTACACCTATAAGCAACTTTAAATATTGAACCGTCATATCTTAAGATTGAGGAAGTTATCACAAACAACATGTGCGTTGTCTACCTAAAAAAATATTAGCCGTTAAACGTGATCACCGTGTTAAATCTAAATTTTGACCCTGGTAAGACGAATGGTCCCTAATAGAAACCTAACCAGCTAAGATATAATCACTTTGCAGAGTACTCATATTTCAGCTCTTAGAAAATCAGAATATACATAATCTAGCAGAATAATGTCCATTTTCTAAAAGAAATGTAGTCCGACAGAAATTTGAAGTAGCTATGCTGAAACTAAGAAAGCAGCTGTCAAAATAACGCAGTACTTGTTGAAGGTTCAAGTTCACTGCTAGCTCAAAAGGTTAAATGTTTTTTTAAAAAAAATGGTTAAGTGTCTACAACATGCAACCATAAAACACATAGGAAGAACAAGAATTGCAATAGTCAAAAGCACAAAGAATCTACTAATGGACTGCGTTGGTCATCAGCCACAACTACAGACAGCTTAAAGGACTTGAACAATTGAAGGCCAGACATGGTGACGCGGTATAGTGTTCTTCTCTTTCCCTTCACTGTCCCGGCTTCTGAAAACATATCATTTGCAAGAGAAGATGAGCCTACTTCTGCTTCTACCTTGTTTTGTGCTTGTCCAAATAAAAAATATGTGAGGCTGAGATAACATTGGCTGCTCCATTTGCTGCATAGGTTATCCAAATTATTGCCCTGGCACCTCATTTTTTAGGGCATTATTGTCTTGACTGATGAGTGGAAGTGTGGAACAAAGGCTCACTCATACTTGGAGGAAGGTTGGCCCCACCAATTCGCGCTTTGTTGGACATGGAAGCTCCTTCTCCTCTCGTTTTTTTTCTTTTATGCTTCAGCCCCCCAACACATGAATTGGATGAGATAATAGACTCAAAGGAGCATTTCCAAGAGGTTGGAGCTCTTGGAAAATTTCCTCCGAAATCCACGTGTATTGAGCCATTTCTAAGGAATTTCATAAGATTTGGGAAAACTCTATTCCTTTGCCATATAGGAAATTTTTCCATAGGTTCAAATCCTTTAAATTTCGTATGGTTTTCCAAATCAAGGGAGCCTCAGAAAGAAAAAAAAAAACTACGATGCATGATCATACATAATCTTTTATTCAGACCAAAAAAGTGGGATAGGTTGCAAAAAAAAAAGTTTTAAGGAAAAGTTTATTAATATAAGAAGACTTGACAGAACTAATTTATCCGAAGCCACTAGCTGCTAGCTTGATAATTGTTGGCACAAGTTCCTTTTGATCACTAAAACCAAGTCATTGCGTACAGCCCATATTGATATGTCAATGTCAAGACTATTTTGTATGTATATAGCCAACGGATTAGCTATTAACTTGGATTGATCATTTTGGACCTTGTATTTTGTTAGTGTCCATAATATTTTGAAAAGCATACCTAACTGATTTCAATATCCAAGAGGTTCATGCACCATTTCTGGTTTTTATTTTGTTTAAATAATTGTCTAGAAACTATTAACCTCAATCTTTGTCTAAAAATAACTCTAAAAAAATCTTTGTCTAAAAAAGTTAACCTCAATTCCATCCATGATACTACTAATTACTCCATTTCTACTAGGAATAAGCTAGTTGTTCTCCATACGTATGCATCAATACATAAGTAACAGTGAAGTCAAAAGTACGCTCTTCCTTATATCGACACGAAACATGTGTTCTTTCGTCTCACGATCGATCAGCTCTGTAGCTAACAAAGATACAGTGCAAAAATACATATTCTTTAGTAAAGAAGATACGTGCAATGGATTTTAGCCTTTTTCTTTAACAAATGGGGTATAATAAAAAGCAATGATATGCATGCAGGTTATCCAAACGAACTTCCGTCTCGTTCTTCAGATCTGAATCCTCTTTGAATTCTTATTCCGTCCCTGCTGAGTAGACTTACGTGCTTGACTGAAGCGTATCGATCATCTAGCAGCTTGGCACATAGTGCAAAGGCGTTGCAGTGATCTGTAAAACATGGTTAAATTAGTTGAAAGTGTGAAAGAGATAGTGGCTAACACGATTTGCATACTTCGCCAGGGAATGGTTATCTGTACTCTGTTCGGTGTATTGTAATTAAGAAACAGGAATAGGGTATTCATCAGATCAGGATGAGGATTTTTTTAAGCTATTGGATGTTTCGTTAAGATTCGTGCTATGAATATGATTACAACATATTATACATAAATATGATGATAGAGGATGCAGGTGCACATGCACTTAAGTAGTAAATTTACTTTCCCGTCAGATCGAACGTAAGGCACTGAACATATGATGTTTCCTCCAAGCCGATCAATCTTTTTCTAAGCGTGTGAATTTCACTAGAAAGGTGTTTACATGCAAATTTTGAACAAAAGTGTGGAGAAATGACTTTGGCAAGAGATACATCAACACTATACTGGTATTCATATCCCCCCCCCCCTGTTTTTTAGATAATGACTGGTCTTTCAATTTTGGGGTTTAGGTATGAATGGTTTGACTATGTCGGCCATATAGAAATTTCTTTTTCTTGCAAAAAGAAGTACCAACTAGACTGACTGGCTGTCCATTTACCGAAAACCATTTTTCTGATCAGAAGCCAAAGAAAACAATAGAGGTGAAAAAAAATGATGAGCAAAAGCACAAACATTGGGGATAATCTCTTGGTAGCCTGTTTATTATTCACCTAATAATTCACAAGATGACATCTATGGCTTGTCTAATGTGAAACAACTTTGAGAGTATCAAGGAATCGTCCCATGGTACAAACCAATAGTCAGGTTCCATTATATTCTATTATTCTCCTTAACCCCTGCACTTTCCCTACACAAAGATCATTGCAAGTTGGAAGTAAAGCTATCACTCTCCATCCACATCAACTCACTTAACAATATTCAATCACACAAAGCAAATTAGATCAATGCTTACTTTTATGCCCAAATACTATGTTTAACCACTAACTTTGGAATTGAATACCTTATCACTGTGCACCCCAAAGTCCCTCGTCTCATGAATCTTTTGATCCTAAGAAAAAAAAAAGGACTTTGTTCATGAACTCCTCACGTGAGAGTCTTAGTCATACACCACTAATTACCTCTGCTCACTCGGAAAATTGAAACGGAATGCCTCGTGCATGGAGACGGGAGGCCCAACCTCTCCTTTTCCTCGTCGTTTATAGTATAGTGGCCTAGCAACTTTAGTTGTTTTTTTTCTATTGATCGAGATTCACACTACCTCTTTCCCCATATATTCGATGATGATCAGTAACCAATGTCAAATAAAACGAATCGAAGGGACTATATACTACATCTATCCCTAGAAAGGTTATTTTAGACTACAAATATGAACAAGCTGAATTTTTAGGACAGATGCAATATTTGAGTATGGATTTAAATAGCTACATCCGTTTACTTCTACCTATATATGACATATTTTGATTTCGAAAAGGTCAAACTTTTAGCATTTTGACTTATGGATATCCGTTTGATCATCCATCTTATTAAAAAAAATTACGCAATAATTATTTACTGTGTTGTGAGTTGTAACTTGGTTACATTTAAGAACAAGAGCAATGTATGTATAAAAGTCAACAATATCTTCTAGTATTCAAAACAGAGGTAATATGAGTAAACATACAAATATACTTAAGGTATAAAAGCTACACATATATATTTGTACTCCAAAGAGCTTCAATATTTTTTATGCCCAATAAGAAATTTATATCATGAGAAATTAATGGTTAAATTTTGGTATAAAAATATTTATTACTACTATCCAAATACGCCTTATAATGCTGCATTTAATCCCAAACTGTTTGTTCCAATTCATGGTCTCCACTCTCCAGTGATCCAGTTTATAGTGCCCATAACTTTTGACCATACATCTCCAAAAGCATTTTTTATCAAACTAAATTCAAGGTACGGCATGTAAAATTTGTTTGGCGCTTGAACTTTTTGTCTGTGAACTTCGAGGCAGATTGAGATCTGCCGTTTACTTTGCTCTCAAGGTCAAAACACTCGCAAGTTTGGCCCACCACCACTCCACAAGGGTGGCAATAGTGTTCGTCTCGGCCCAGCATCGATGCAGCATGTTTCCCCCACAACAATTATTGCCTCCGATACTCCAATCGCCATCCGCTAAATGCTGTCGCGATTCCTGCGCTCGATGCTGAATAAGCAAACCTCCCATTCCGAATCTGATCAATCACCCAGTAAAACCCCGGAATTTCAAGTAAGTAATTTCTTATCCTAATCACTCGTCAGATTTGTAGTACGATTCGGGGTCACGACGAACGCAAGGGGTGGTGGGGAATAGAAATTTGAAAGCCTTTTCATCAGAAAAATTTCGGTGAATTTCGTACAGCATGATGAAGATTGAAAAGGTTGGATGCGAAAGGGGAGGAGGGGGAAAGAAGGGGCGCAAGCCAATCAAGGCAAAAGGAAGGCAATGCCACGAAGGAATCGGCCATCCATCCGCAGCCGCAGCCGTGGCGGGTAAGCCCTAGCCCACCATGACTGTAGCAGCGCATTTCCTCGCCGAGAAAAAAACCGCATCGGCGACGGCGACATGGGGCTCAGCTGTTGCCTTTAATAATGCTGCCATCAGCGAGCATGGGAGCATTGAGGTTTGGGGGTTTGCATATTAACAAGGCTGAATCATTGCTTGCCCTGCTTGATTATCACACTAATTAACTCTCTTATAGTGCTTTATCTTATCTCTTCCTCTTTAGGTTTAGCCGTGTCGAAAGGTTCTTCTTCTTTTGCGCCTTTCTTTTATGGCAAAGGGGAATTCTTCGTCGTCACGCACCAGCGTTACGCAATTCACAAAAGAGGAGGTGCCCCACCACACTTAATATATATTCCTCGTCGTTTTATTTGTGTTAGTTCAGAGTATTATATGTGCTGCGTAATTTCTTGTTGCTTTTGGGAAAGATATGGACAATGATTGCCCAATAGTGGAACGACTTAGACCCAGTTAATTCTAAGATTCTGTTACACGAATTTGGATAGGTTTATTTGGAGATATATACTACTTCAACTCCATGTACTTGTGTTTGTTCTTGGGAAATTTTTAGGCATGTCGACTTATTTGTGTGTAGAAATAAAATAACTGGCTGCTATTAGCACGATCTCTGTTCCTCATGGGAACAAAAACCCTCAAGATCATATAGCTAATTAAAGAAACAAAACATGGGTACACCACCAAAAAAAAAGCAACCAGGAAGGAGGACAAGTAGCATAGGATGAGGAAAATAAAGAAAGGTGTAAAGGGGGCATCTTTTTGGGAAGGTTGAGGAGGTTTAGTGATCAGGAGGGATACCCCAGAAATGGGAAGTTCCACCAAGCAGCCAAGTTGGTGAATCTAGTGATGTCTCCTAATTGCATCATGGAATCTAACATGAGCCCCATTATAGGGTCATCACAATCTGAGTATTACCTTGCTCTTAATAAAATTATTAGCCGATCTTTTTGGCCGCCCAGCTAACGATCTTAGTATTAGCTAAATCCTCCTTGCCTTCATGAGGCAACAGAAGCGCTCTAGCAATATAATTAAGTCCTGATAAGTTCAGTTTACAATCTTGTGTTGTATTTGTTCTGTGCCTGTTACTCTAACTAGTACTTAGTGTTTTCAACTTTATTATGTCCCTGTTAGTGACAAACTAAATCTTTCAACTATGCGCAGTTATGGCATAGGAGTTAGTGTTGCCTTGTCTGATGAGACCTCCTTTTCTGAACCCAATTCTTCTTGCATGCAGCTTTCTGCCTAATCAGTATTTGACAGTGGATGTAGTGTATTTAATCATCTTTGCCTGGTGGTTTCGTAGTACAATGTATGTGGAAACTGCTTTCTGCCATGCCTTTATATGGCACTGTCATCAATCACCCGGGTTATCTGAAACTATTGATTTGCTAGTGTGTCGAACTGTCGATCTATGGAAGTAACCAAGGTTGTGCCTCATTCTTGAAAGCATGCTTCTTTTTTACACCTAAAAGTTACTATCTTTCTTCTCTGTCAGAATCATGTGCAGACCTTTTCTGGTTCTACTAGTTAGGTGGTGATGGAGGTGTGTATGTATTCCTGTGTGCAAGCAACTTCTCGCATATCCAACTAGTTTACGAAAAGAATAATTAGTGCATCCTAAGCATGAGGCCTAGGTGATAATATTTGATACTAAAAGCTCCTTATACTTGGCTCCTCCTTTTGAAGGGAGGGCAGGGCAGCTAGCTCTTTATATAACCATGCATCACTACTTCTGGCTAACTGGTGTCCTTTGGAGCTGAGCTATACGCTATAGCATATCCGTGGAGTCCCCTGTCCTAAGCAATTTACCGTTCCAGTGCTCTGTTTGTTGGCATCCATATTAGACGGAAGAACTTCATCAGGTATTAAGTTTCTCTGCATATTTGATTCACTGTTTATGTTTCTTTTATTGTGTGTAATCATGGTAAAGAACAAGTTAAGTCCTACTCGTTGGTTTTCACTATATGTGATGTTTTGCTAGAATTGATGATAAGTTGTGTTTGTATAGGTTTTAGCATCAAACTACAGCTTTTCATGCATGGCTTGTTTCTCTTTTCATTCCTAGGGCGGAAGTAGGAAAATATGTTTCCTGTTAAACTAACATTCTAAACACCGGAGTCATCGGGTGAGATCTTCTCCTTCAGCGATGGCTGACTTAGTGAGAAAAAAGGACATGAATTTTCCTTGGGGCTCAGACAGATCACAGATATTTGCTTCTCAATAACTGAGCTATCTGATAATTTATTAGTTTTTCCAAGACATCATAACTAAGTATGTGTTTTTTTTAAAAAAATCGCCTTATCATTTCTATCGTTGTTTCTTTTTATGATTTGAATGGGACTGCAAAGTGCTGGAGTGGTACTAAAACTGATTATATTGGCTTCTCCAGTAAGTCTGGAATAGCACTCGTAAACCATATGTTCAATATAATCTTTACACTGTTGGAATAAAGTTCCTTGAGCAGGTGATTAAAAATCAATGTTTTTTTCTGACAGAACATATCTTTCTTAGCGTATTTTCTAAGACCATATCTTCTTCCATGTTCATGCAACACTGGACAATCTAGAGCAACAGCATAACTTTCAGTATTGTTTATAGCTTATGCAACTAATATTCCCACTCTGGTACATGATTTTTTGTAGTATAGTATTGGGGGAGACCAATTCAAGAATGATATAATGGAGCTTTACCCTGGCTATCTCGAAGATCATTTTAACATTCACAAGCTTAGGTGTGTATTTCCTATAACTGAATCCCTTATTTCTGAAGTTTCTCTGTTTAATATTTAGCAAATGGAAAATGACAATAAAACTGCTGCATTATTAAGCTGAATTCGAACAAGCTGTCAAACGAATGAAAGCTAGCATCTATAATGCCATATACACATGCTAGTGTTGCAATTTGCATTAGATTTTCATTACTTGTGGCACAACATGATGTAAACTGAATAGATATTTATTAGAACAAGTGGGCTGGTGCTGTAGTGCAGCGAAAGTGAGATCATGTCAGCTAGGATAAACTAAGGTGAAGCCTACGAAAATAATACGCTGGCTACCAGATTTCAGAATCACCACTTAAGGAAGAAGTGCGACATCAACTGATACCTTGTGCTAATTCTCTGAAAGTTATATTGTCGTGATGTAATTGTAACTCACTCCCTCTAAATCTTAATAAAATTAGGTCGGCCTCCTTTGGCCGGCCCGGCCAAAAAATTCTCTGAAAGTATAACAGAGATGCTCTCCTTTGTTCTCTGTTTAGACAACCACATCCACCCATTTCAAACAAAACAAAAGCTTTCCTCATGGCCCGTAGGTTACTGTGAATTTGCATTGCGCATAGCTGTTTCTAAATAGGGCGCGGCAATTGCTATGAGCTCTGCGTCAGGTCGTTGTAGTAGAGGTTCGCTGATAGTTGACTCCTCAACGGAAAAATAAAAGACAAAGGTCCTAATTTGGCAAAATAGTGCAGGAGCACTGGGGAAAAAAAAGGCATTTTGCATCATCTCCAACCCAGTTTAGGGCAAAGGAGGGGCTACTGCATGCCCCCTCCCCAAGTGATGTTGCTGGTCTGAAGAAAGTGGTGAGCGATGACCAATGCATCACAATTCACCACTAACTACCCAATCAAAGTTTCAGGGGAAAAAATAAAAAAGGTTTAGCCAATCAAGCATTCCTCTTTTTTCTTCCTTGACATCATCTTTCCTTTCGTGTTCCCCATTAGTGCACTGTGCACTGCTACTGTCTACAGCAAAAACAATTTCCTTACCTTCCTCGAAAAAAAATACTTACATATTCATTACAGGCTTCAGTCTGTCTAACTACAACTTGAGCTCATATCTATGCCGTCAGAGATTAGAGCCAGTGGCTTCAAATTAGTGAGGATAGATGAATAGAGATAGTGAATACATATATGATACTCTCTCATTCAACCATTTTTTAGCTAACCGACGTAAAAAGAAAAACGGAGGGATGCAGGAATGAATGCGACAAAATGAGACGACCATTATATAAGTAATGCATTTTTTTTTAGATAATGGATTATCATACTGCTATTCCTGATAAGTTGGACACACACATAGTGGGGTTTGACCTATCCACGGTGGCCGGAGGTGTTGCAGGGTGAGCAGACAAAACGAAGCCCACCGGTTTTGCATTTCGTGGGCGCTGGATAGGCCAACCTCACTGGCTTTTAGCGCAAAAGGGAAGTGGAGTCACCACCAATAATTGAACGACACATCCAAGGTCCCTTCAGTGTGCTGTGGCCCGGCAAATCCTCCACTACGTGTGGAGTGAGCTTCTTCAGCTTCAGCTTTGCCCGTTCGTGCAGGACGTAACATCATCCCCCACAAAGACAAGATGGGCTCCATGGACGATGGATGATGGATCATTGATCAATTTGATCATAGATGATGTTGTGTCATCATATGCTTCTGTGTTTGGGATTAGATCACCAGAATCTAAGTTACAGACAACCGATGGAGCTCCAGTTCAGGATTTGGGTTGACATCAAAGGCAGATTATACTAGCTTATGAGGATGATGACTGGGACACTGACAGCTGACCCCACCAAAAGAATGGGACCCATGTCCAACGCTGAGTCACTGAGCAAAAGCACCAGCCGCCAGGTGGCATCTTGTCCATGAAGCAGCAGTGAGCGGGTCACTTGCAAAAGCTTGCAAAAGCTAAAGCTGATCGATCACAGCGCCGCCACCACTCGTGCGCTGCCCCGCTTGCTTCCTTCGCCTGGGAGGCTGGGATTCCAGATTCCAGGTTCCACTCGAACTCAAGCATCCAGCCACTCGCGGGCAGGCACACGCAGTCCCGGCTGCTAGCCTCTCAGATTCTTCTCGTCTCTACTCTCTACTAGGACTAGGCACAGGTTCCCCGCATCATTTCTAACCGCGACTAGCTTGAAGCTAGTATCTGATACTAATTATCCCTCTAATCACTCTTTTCCTGGTGAAAAACTGCCATCACTGTTACTGTTTAACTGAAGATGACAGTGGCACTGAATACTGATCTGACCTGGCATGTCAGATTGATGATCATTCTGATAAGAATTCTTTTTCAACACTTGATGGAAGTGCGCGCGCAAAGCGGCCTCGTCATCTCAACCTTCAGATCAAGCTTGATTCATCATCATTTGTTGCGAATGTTGTCCGCCTCTGCATGCCACTTTGGCAAAAGCGCTCTAATCTCCGGTGAAAATGGCGACTTTTGATCCCCAAGCTTTTGTGGAGATGCATGCGGCCGCACTCGGAGAGCATATTTGCCTTTGCATACAGCCAGCTATCTCTAAGCTTTGTGCTGTGCTGAGCACATTCCGTTTCCCAGTTTAAAAGAATCACCTTTTCTTTTTTCCTTTCCTCCTCTTGCTTGCTGCAGCTGCTGCAAGTAGTGTGTGGTGATCCTTAGTTTTTTGCACTTAGAGTGCACTTTGCTGATTGTCTTTTGCTTGCTTCAGCATCAGCAGCGCCTCCCCTCCGGAGTACATGACCTTGGCGTCGACGCAGTTCGCGGCGCCCGTTAGAATGGGGGCGTACGACCGGCCGCCGCCGGTCGGCATGTGGAGTCATGAGCAGTTCAAGGTGGACAACGGCCAGGCCACGAGCGCATCCACGATCATGGAGTCAGAGATGAAATATGAGGCTAGGGTGAGGAACTCATCAACTTTGTTTTTTTTCCCTCTATTTTTTTTGAGGAGCCAGGGGCTGTAGCTTTTTTTATACATCGTCCATATGATTTGATGATCAGTATTCATTTTGATGAGATTCGCAGTTAGAAGAAGTTCCACAAGTAGTGCTAGATCAGGAAGCAAGAAATGTTGATCAGGAGGCAAGCAAGTCGCCAGACAAGGTGAGCTTCACACAGTACAATCCAATCTTCTTTGCCCTGGTCCTATATATGAAACTTGTAATTAAATTCTTTTACATTTCTTTAATGGTGCGGTAGAGAAAATCACAACTAATGGTCCATTTAATATGTCAAAAATAGTTTTTTTTTCATGATAAAATAATTTTCTGCTTACCTCGTTATAAAAAATAAACTGCTTACAAGCTTTGGCTGATTTTATTTAGGTCCTGAGAAGACTTGCACAAAACAGAGAGGCTGCACGGAAAAGTCGCCTGCGGAAAAAGGTAAAACGATAAGCCGCCTAGCCAATATCATGCTGTCATCATGCTAGGTAGCTTTCCCCATTTTTGGAGAGAAAAACTGAAACTGAAACTTTTCTCATTATTGATGGGATTGTGGTGTTTCATAGGCTTACATCCAACAATTGGAGACAAGCCGGTTGAAGCTGGCACAGTTAGAGCAAGAGCTTCAACGAGCTAGGCAGCAGGTACAGGGATGACAATATGTTGGGTAGCTACTTCAATCCACCTCACACTTATCACTGACTCCATTGCCAATCTGCAAATGCTCTAATGCAGAGTGTGTATGCAAATGGGGGCCTACGAGAACCCAATCTTGGATTTACAGGAGCGATTGATCCAGGTCAGGTTTTGTGTTGTGCCAATCTTTCTGATCACAATGTTCAGTACAAAGGTAATATTTTTGTGCGTATAACTACCAGCTTATGTCGGATCCTTTCTATTACATACATGCAGGTGCTGTAAATTTCGAGATTGAGTACAGTCATTGGGTGGACGAGCAGAACCGCAACACAGGCGAGCTGAGGAACGCTCTGCTGCAGGCACAGACGACGGAGGATGAGCTCAAGTTGCTCGTCGAGATCGGGCTCGAGAATTACAGCCGCCTCTTCAACATCAAGAAGGATGCCGCCAACTCCGACGTGTTCTATGTTATGTCCGGCATGTGGAAGACCCCCACTGAGCGGTTCTTCCTGTGGATCGGCGGGTTCCGGCCATCAGAGGTTCTCAAGGTAGCTCACCGATCGATCGAAGTTGCACACACATTCAGCTTCAGAACCACTAGTGGCTGTTGAGTTTTACATGACAACTCTTGCTGCTGTCAGAATCTGAGACCGCAGCTGGAGCCTCTGTTGGAGCATCAGATCGTGTCAGTGAACGGCCTGCAGCACAGCTCTATGCAGGCTGAAGACGCGCTGTCGCAGGGCATGGACAAGCTGAAGCAGACGATCGCCGACTCACTGACAGCAGCCGACCCGTTCGGCTCTCCCGATGCCTACATGGTGCACATGGCGAACGCCGTGGAGCAGCTCAAATCCCTCGTCAAGTTCGTCATCCAGGTAACCTAACTAACCGCAAAAATTTCCCCATTGCCACATTGACAGCATCCGTTGCTGCTGCATGCCAACGCATCTGAACTTGTTCATTGCAGGCCGACCATCTCCGGCATACGACACTGCTGGAGATGCGCAGAATCCTGACGACACGGCAGGCAGCGAGGGGACTCGTCGCACTTGGGGACTATCTCCAACGGTTTCGAGCGCTGAGCTCGTTATGGACAGCACGCCCGCGCGATTCAGGAATAAGCTAAACACACAATGGTCAGAGGAGAAGCTACAGATATCAGTAGCAATTTGTTGTGTAGTTCAGTGTCAGGTCAATGGCCAGGGAAGGATAAAGAGATCTTTCTACCTGGGCTTCGGAAGAAGATGAATTCATGATCGACTTTCTGCAGCGACGCTGCAATCCAGGAGTGGTTTATGTTTGGCTGCCTACAGAGATGAAGAAATAATCAAAACTTTGGTCTTCAGGTGTTGGCAGGCAGGACAGAAGATGATATGTAAATATATATATACATGTTTGGTATCATGCCTGAGGCCTCTACAGCTGATTTATAGATATGATGATGATGTAATTATCTGTAACTAGCATTGCTCAGTTCCTCCTCCCTTAGCAAGGCAGAAGTAGTGACATACTGCCACTGTATTGTATGGAAGAACAAATTAGTTCTCTTGAGAACTAGAGAAATATTCAGTGATATTTTTGCTAAACTTGAAGCAGTGATGTTCTTTTCTTTTTTTTTTACAATTTTAACCTCTTATAGTCATATGGTTCATAAATAGAATTTTATACTCAAAGAATAATGCAATTCGCTTGAGAACTAGAGAAATATTCAGTGATGTTTTTGCTGAACTTGAAGCAGTGATGTTCTTTTCTTTTTTTTTTACAATTTTAACCTCTTATAGTCATATGGTTTATAAATAGAATTTTATACTCAAAGAATAATGCAAGAAAATGGAAACCGTTTTAAACTCTTTAAGGGTATGCTCAAACACTACCCAAGTAGTTATGCAAAAATCTTAGACTGTGATCATTAAAAAGTGATTGTCATATGAACGAAGCAATAAAAAAATAATTCATGGATAACACTTTTAAATTTGTAGGTTTAAAACCTAAGGCTGAAAAAAAAGATTATGATGAAAAATCTCAAAATCAACTTCAAAATTAGGGTTGCAAATTCAAATTTTGGCTGCGGAAGTAAGTAAAAGCAAAACGATGGGAGCTTTTAAAATTGACAACATCCATATAACACCCAACTCATTGCACGCATAAGAAAAAAAAGACAATATCAACGTATGAACAATAGATATAGTAGTACTATGTATACCCAAATTTGTCTTATTTTTTTTCAATGTGCAGGTTCAGTTTGAAGTTGATTTTTGGTGCAGTGATAGGTGTTTGTATACTCTACATCTTAGTTTGTTTAGATTTTTCAAAACAGATAGTGCATTGACTTTAGGAAAAAAATGTATAACACCGACCCTCACTCGAGAGTTAAGAATATATTGGTGATTCAGAAAAAAAAAATCATGTGTGTAGCATTGTAATGTAATTCAAGGAAAATATGAGAAAATAAAGGAGAAAAATTTAGCATCGGCTCGAGAGTTTAAATCAATTGAAAAATATTGAAAAGTGAAAACAAAAAAGACTTCATATTTTTAGCCTTGTAGGGGTTATACCAGGAAAATATATAAAATCAAAAAGAGATCCGCTTTGACCGGGGGCATTGAACCCGACGTAAATCGAACACGCAACCTTCTGATCTGGAGTCAGACGCGCTACCATTGCGCCACGGATCCGGAGGTGCTTAACGTTGAGAAGAACCTTAATTATTCTTTTACAACTCTTCGGATGCTTTCCCCCGATTAACACAAAGCAACAGGCCAACAAGTACAACAGCCTTGATAATTAATGAGGTCGGCCCTACCTACACAAGCGGAGTGTATATTGTTGGCTCGTCATGATCGATTGAAACAGCCAGCTCAATCCAACCCACCCAGATAGCAAGACGTCAGTCTTCCACCAAATGCATCCGCGAACCGACCCTGGTCCTACAACGTCACACTTTAGTCATCCGCTTTGATGAGTTTGATCAGCCCTCGCACACATGCAGAAGCCAGCGTGACCAGACGGCAGAAGACCGACGCAGAAATTGCCGCGCGCATGCAATGTCGTCTCACTGATCAAGAATTCATCAGGCCGTGATGAACCGCTGCTAGCTACTGTAGACCATATCCATCCATCCAACTGTAGCATGTCACTCCCAGGAAGTAGAGAAAATAAATGATCTGCGAGTGGTATGCTTCATTCATGGCAACAGCAGCCTCCCCGGGCACCACTATGCCGTGCTGCAGGTCACTGTCACCTCGCTCCGCCTCCTCGCAGTAGTCGGCAGGCTTCACGTTTTCGACGAAATCCGATGGAATTTCGCGGAATTTCGAGGTTTTGACACGGTACAAAAGTAGATTTCAAGTAAAATTTCAAATAGATTTCGAGATGATATAGTAAGTTTGACCAAATTTTAACTGAAAATTATCGGAATTTGTTCGAAATCTACCATTCCGCTAGGGGTCGGTAGCTCCATCGGAATCGGAAAGGTGAACCCTGGTAGTCGGCCTCCGCGCAATGCGCATGCGATTCAAACGCGGCGCGCCGGTGCCCATGCCCACACCCACGCCATGCGTGTGCTGCTTCGCGGATAAATGAATTGGGCGCTGGCGTGACACGGTGACAGGCCGCGAGCGTAGGTACGTACGCGCGTATCCGGTTTTCGGACACAGGCGAACCCGATGCGCGCGGATGCAGACTCACGCAGCGCAGGCGAATCCGGCAGGGAATGCAGAAGCAGAGGCGAGGCGGGCGCGGGCGTAGCAGGGGAGCGTCATTGAATCCATGTGAGCCGTGAGCCGGCCGGGGATCATGTGAAGCACAATCAAAGACGCGCGCTGCCGCTGCGTCGCTCATCAATGGCACCCCCTGCATGCTGATGTGTATATATATACGTGCGCTGCGCTGCGTTCGTCCTCTGATTAATTCCTCCATAGCATCCTATACGTCCTTCGTTCTAGCCAAAGCAGGGCAGGGCACAGGCGTACAGCTAACTCGTCTGAAACTTTCCTGAGACGATGGCGAGCCATGATACTCTTTCTGATGCTCGAGGTCACTACCGCATCATTCTCATCTTTGCGGCTTTCCTGCTTCTTGCTGCCACTGGTGATGGCATCAGACCAGCCCCTTGTAAGTCTGACAGTTCGTGTAACGCACTTTATTCTGTTATTCCTATTATGCACCGTTTTCTTGCACTTAATTTATTAATTACATATTGTACTGACATCATATCTCCTTACTTAATTTCAGCAGATGATGTAAAACAGGTGCATGGGCGAGTAGAGATCAACGGTACTGCAACACTAGTGATCACTTCACCACAGGCATGTAGTGTCATCCTATCAGGCTATCATCATTCACCAGTAGTTCAGTTAGACGGCTGATCCTTAATACATTCTTGCTTGCTCATATGTGTGCGTTCGTACGTACGTAGCAGGGGCATGACAACGTCGGCGTGGTGCAGGAGGAGGTGTACGCGACAGGGTCGAGCCTGCCGGACTGCTCGCACGCGTGCGGCGCGTGCTCGCCGTGCAGCCGCGTCATGGTCAGCTTCAAGTGCTCCATCGCCGAGCCGTGCCCCATGGTCTACCGCTGCATGTGCAAGGGCAAGTGCTACCCCGTCCCCTCCAGCTAGCTTAGCTAGCTACCGTACCGTTCAGTTGATACCTCGATCACTCGAATGGATGTCAAGAATGATATGCAAGCTAGTGTTTGTAAATGAAGACTCGTCGCAGTTAAGGCGTAAATTAGATAGCTTAATTTAGCAGTTTAGCACTCCTAGCCTCCTAGGTGTAAGTGTAATGCGAAGGTCTAGTGAATTTTGGGATATCAGATCAGAGCTTTTCTTTTCCCCGTATGTAGGGGCAATGTACTGGAGACACGCTAACAAATTAATTAGCTGTGTGCTTCTAGATTGGTTTATTAGTGAGAGTTATTTTTCTCTCGTACGCAATTTCCTTTTTCTTTCTCCGCATGTATTTGCGCTGATAAACTAGCTCTAGATCTTTCGCCTGGGTTTCAAAGGATTATTCAGGTTAATTTATTATATCTGCCATTTTATTTCATGTTCAGACAGCACCAATTTTCTCAAGGTCAAATTTCTACTAAGAACTAAAACTAGGGGATTGAGATTTTACCCTCTTCCTATAAATCTGGATTAAACCAAAACAAAATTTATGCATCTATCAGTTTGTTGTCGAATCTACAAGCAAACCCACAAGCTTCCAAACTTTTTACATTCTTATTCCTTTAGCTGTTTGCTGTCGAATCATCCTTAACAAGCACATGCACACACTATGTTTATTTTTTGAGAGGAACATCACATGCATCTCTAAAGATCAAAAAAAAAAAAACCCCGACCAATCAGCTAAGCTTGATTCTCCAATTCCACCAAAAGACGGTCCACCAACTAAATTAACGCTCCACAAAACATGCGTTAAACCCACTAAAAAACCAGTAACGCCCACACCCCACTACCACCAGCCTACGTGTACAACTCACAGACACGCAGCAAAACAACAAGATTGTCAAACATTTTGTGGCGCGGCTAGCGTGTGTGCGCGTAGCGAAAAAAAAGTCCCCTTCTTCCTCAATTCCTCTTTCCAGCCGCGCCACAGAGGCGCAGATACGGATTCCGCCGTAAACCCCTCGCTTCCCTATCCCCCTCTCCGCGAAACCAAGCTAAGCTCTCTCCCTTCGCTTCCCTCCTCGCCGCGCCGCCGCTCCATTCGAGTCGTCTCGTGGCCGTGTGATGCTTGCGTCCGCCGCCGCCGGTTTCCCCTCCGAGCGGTAGCTGCGCGCCGTGGTTGCCCGAGACTGGCGCCCGGTGGCTTCGGGTGCGGGTTTGGGCTAGCGGGAGGGGGAGGAGGAAGAGGAGGAGGAGGAGGGGGGAGGCTGAGGCGGCTCGTGGGGTCAATAGCGATGGCCGCTCCGGCGCCGGTGGCGCCGGCGCCCGCGCAGCTGCGCCGGTGCCCGTGCTCCGCCCCTCTCTGGGCCGCGGCGCCGCCGTCGCCCTTCCGCTGCCGCCGCAGCCGCGGCGGCCGCTCGTCGCTGTCCTCGCCGTTCATCGGCGGCGGAAGGTAGTCACCACTCCTCTTCGGTGTGTATTGGATGCGTGATTGACTGGTGTTTGAGGTTCGCGCGATGATTTGGGTGCCCGTATTTGGTTCGACTCAATGCCCTGGTCGTAGTATTATTGCTATTATTGGATGCGTGATTGAGTAGTGTTTGTGCTGCTGCTCATTCGATTTGAGGTTTGCGAGATGATTTGGGTGACCGTATTAGGTTCGAGTCAATGCCCTGGTCGTAGTGCTATTGCTATCATTTGTTTTTGAAACATTTGCTCCTGTTCTGGATTAACAATCCACTGAGCTAATCCGGGGATGAGTTAGCAAGTACTTATTGCTTGCTGCGACAGCTTGTTCTGCGTCCTATGCCTTGTAGGATTGAGGCTAGTAGTGTTTGGCTAAACTTTGCTACTTCCTGTCAAATTATAATGTCTATAAAATGTTCTCATTGCCGCCCCCTAATAGTGTTCAAATGATTATTAAGCATGATGAACCACCTTGGCGTTCCATCTCTCATGTTAGGAATTAATGTTCTGATTGTCAGGCAGGAGTACTCACACAGTACTTCAGGGCTTGGAGTTAAAGACAACAATCCTTTCAAGATTGGAGTGTACACCAACTTCAATGTGCAAAGTAATGCGCAAGAATGGGTTGAGGAGAGCAAGAGGTTATCTTCGATCAAAACCAGGAATAGTGTGGGGAATACTATTTATAATGGTTCTACTCATCTACGAGCAGGAATTCTTCACCACGAACCTTTGGAAGATTACAAAAATTCCAACTCTTCATTGTACAGCATAAGAGAAAGAATGACACCTAATTCTCTTGCAAATAGGCATGCTAACATGGAATTGACAAAGCATCATAAGTTGAATCGAGCTACAAGTGCTGTGCCAGCACTGACCAGTGTTGTTAATGATGACATTAAACCACTCAACAGGCCTAGTGGCTCTGAACTGAAGACCCAATGGCCTGGTGGTTCTAAGATTGATGCTTCTGTTCTGAAGATTTCTAAAGTTGAAACAAGCCTACAGTTTGATGACAAAGTTAGGGATGATAATGATGGAGATGAGCATGAATGCACAGCCAAGAAGACAGTGCAGGATTCTCCAGCTAAGGCGCCCATGTCCAATGAGTCTAAAGATGCGAGGAAGGCACTTTCTACTGTATATGACAAAGTTCTGGTGGTTGACAATGTGAAGTCAGCCAGGAGTGTTGTTCAATTGCTTACTTCCAAGTACAAAAACTTTATTCATGCATGTGACACAGAGGTATGAAGCACAAGCCCTTTTTATCAAAAAATAAAATAAAATGAAGCACAAGCCCGTCATTGATTGCTTTTATCTGTATGAAGTGGTTAATTTGCATTACCTGGCATCGTATGCTGCGTATGGTACAGACATATTCTATTAGGTAAACTTTAAAAGGTTTACCTAAACCTACCTTTGTACACCCTTGCTGTCAGTTGTTGAGGTTTCAACAAAAAGCTCCACACCCCCACCTCGCTCCACACCCCCACCTCCCATCTTTCATGGTTAAAAACTTAAAAATACTTATGCTGCTCTATGAGTATGATGAGAATTGAGAAATCTAGTTCTGTTTAATGCTAGTTTGTTTGCTTTTTCTCCAAGTTCTATTTACCGATCATCAGTCTCATGCATTGTTTTCATGCCTGTTTCTTTTATTGTTCTTGTTCTTCCTTATGGGTTAATGCTTTATACGAAAAATTTAGGGCAAAACATATTGCATGAAAATGCCATCATGAAACAGTTTTGACTATTGATTATTTGCCATCTTGATTCAGTGGTTACTAGGCAATCAAACTATGTTAAATTTTCGTGTATATTTTGCCAATTGACTTTTTGCTAGTATTCTAATTCAGGAGAGCACAACATTATGCAGGTAGCTAATATTGATGTTAAGCAAGAGACACCAGTTGGCCATGGAGAGGTCATTTGCTTTAGCATCTACTCTGGCAAATCTGATGCAGAAGCTGATTTTGGAAATGGCAAAACATGCATTTGGGTGGATGTTCTGGATGGTGGGCGAGACGTCCTCATGGAGTTTGCCCCATTTT
Organism: Leersia perrieri; assembly: GCA_000325765.3. Lineage (NCBI taxonomy): Eukaryota > Viridiplantae > Streptophyta > Magnoliopsida > Poales > Poaceae > Leersia > Leersia perrieri. The sequence goes on from CM002482.1 coordinate 20,657,463, forward strand.
TCGAGGACCCCTCAATCAGGAAGGTGTGGCTTTGGTTCCTTGTTCTTGTGTGGGAGTTGCATATCTATCCTTGTCTGGCTTCCCTTCTTTTATGCTAGTAATATAGTACAACTACACAAATACAAATGGAACCAAGAATTATAGTTACAGGAACCGGGGAATGCTTGATTATATCATGCATTTAAGCCCAAGCTTACAACTTAACTTAGAATAGGTAGGTTTACACGTTAATTTTCTACTATAGTGTGGGTTGATGTTCATGCTTCTGTGTCCCTGGACAAAGCTTTGCTGCTTCTTGAACTTCTAGGAATTATAGGATTGCATGTCTACTAGAGCTAGCATCTTTGTGAGTTTTCTGAACAAATGCCATGTTTTTGTGATGTAGGTTTGGCACAACTATAGCTTTGATAGCCATGTCATAGAGAACTATGGAATCAAAATTGCTGGGTTTCATGCTGATACGATGCATCTTGCACGACTTTGGGACTCTTCAAGAAGAACTGATGGAGGATATTCACTTGAAGGACTTACAAACGATCACAGGGTCATGGGTGCTGTGCCAAAGGAATTACAGAAGATTGGAAAGAGATCAATGAAAACCATCTTTGGTTGGAAAAAGATTAAAAAGGATGGGTTTGAGGGGAAAATTATATCTATGGACCCTGTTGAAGTTTTACAAAGGGATGACAGAGAAATGTGGATCTGTTATTCTTCATTAGATTCAATGAGTACTTTGAGGCTGTATGAAAGTTTAAAAAGCAAGCTGGAAAAAAAGCACTGGACTTTTGATGGTTGCCCTAGAGGCTCAATGTATGATTTCTATGAGGAGTATTGGCGTCCTTTTGGTGCCATTCTTGTCAAGATGGAAACAGCTGGAATGCTTGTTGACCGTGCTTACCTTTCAGAAATTGAAAAGGTTGCTGTTGCACAGAGAAAACTAGCTGCAGATAAATTTCGGAAATGGGCATCTAAATATTGTCCTGATGCAAAGTACATGAATGTTAACAGTGATACTCAGATTCGTCAACTGTTCTTTGGTGGTATAGAGAATAGGTACAGCCCTCACCCTGCTCTAATTATATTTTTGGTCCTTACATACATAATTCTATGCATTCTTATCCAGGACATCCACTAGGCTTTTACAGTACTTATGATATCAACCTACAAATATGCCTATGTTGTAGACAGTGATCTTGTTTAGGAAATCAGCTCCATATGTTAAGCTTGCATGAACAGTTGCTTTATTTCAAAATAACTTAGTAGCCAATAAATGCTATCTTCCTGTAACCTTCAAATTCATTGCCTATTATTGGTGTAAATCGCAGCTACCGTTTATCTTCGCAGCCTGACCCACTATTATATAAATTAAACCTGCCCTCTGAAATCTGAACAAAGATTTATTGGATAACGAGGGTTCTTTATTCTTGTACTTCATGCTTCATCTAAAGGAATCGAGCTCTGCAGGCTGCATGCTCATCAAATTTGAGGTTATCATTAGTTCGAAGAACCATCTATTTTGTATTTATTGAAGTTGGAGAATAAAGTTCTTTTTAGTATACATGCTCTTCTAGAACCTTCTGATAGTTCATATGTTTTGGCTTTTGATTTCCACTAGGTAAAGTATTTAGATGTTTCTATGCATCAATGAAACAAGGGGTTGAACGGATCCGTCTGTTTTTACCTATTCGGTATTCTAGACATTTTTTTTGCACAGAGGTTTTGAAGTTCTTTATATATGTGCAGAAGCAAACCTGGTGAAACTTTGCCAAAAAGTAGAGCTATCAAAGTGCCAAATGACGGAAGTGTTGTTGAAGAGGGCAAGAAGGCTCCAAAGTATCGCACTATTGAACTTTTTAGCATTGTGGAGGATCTGAAAACTGATCTATTTACTGCAAGTGGTTGGCCTTCAGTTAGTGGGGATGCATTGAGAAGTTTGGCCGGTAAACTGCCAACTGATCTTGTTTACACAATAGATGATGCAGAGGATGATGAATGCAGCAGCGATTCAGAAATTTCTGAGGATGATCTAAACGACACTGCCTCTTATGGAACTGCATATGAAGCATTTGGAGGAGGAAAGAAAGGAAAGGAAGCATGCCATGCCATTGCGGCTCTCTGTGAGATCTGTTCTATTGACTCGTTGATATCCAACTTTATTCTTCCCTTACAGGTGATCAGTGAGCTGACCCCACCTGTCCCAGTTAGTCTTGAGAGACTACCATTAACTAGCCATATATCCACATATCCAGTTCTGAATGATATTTATCTTCTATTACATTTGGATAGGGAAATCATATATCATGTTCTGAGGGGCGGATTCACTGTTCATTAAATATAAATACAGAAACAGGGCGTTTGTCAGCAAGAACACCAAATTTACAGGTTAGTTTCCATTTATGTTTTTTTTTAAAAAAATAGATAGTGTCGTTCTGAATTTCCAGGAGACTGTTAATTATACTTAGTGATTCTTTTTCTTTATCTCTACATCTTAGAAACTTCCAGACGAGGACAATTGTTTATGTTCTCCCTATCTTGAATATAAATCACTCATATAAACAAATAAATGGTTGATAGATTAAACCTCATGAATGAAATTTAAAATTCATTAATGCCAGGTCTGTTGACACTTGACGGCTTCTACTGTCCAATACTGTTAATGGGGTGAACTTAGTGTATACTAAGTTACTAACTAAATTCTACTCTTGCTGTAATGATTATTAAAGCATTCTTCTACATATGTACATCCTGTGAGTACTTTTGGTGTGTGTGTGTGCGCCTAATGTGCATACCTATTGTAATCACTGAGAGCTGACGTACTATGATGATTTGTTTGACATGGATGCATTCATCAACTAAATTCATCTTAATGATAAAAATCCTACAAGCTTGTAAGATTAAGTTTAAAGCCAAATACTGAGTCTCTGAGCCACAGTGGTCATTGATTCCTGTTTGCTACTAAGTCAGTGAACCGTATGTACAAAACATTTAAGTTTGAAGTCAAGCATTGAATTTTCAATGAATCTTGTACAATGCTGTAAAACATTTATATCAGGATAATCATACTTCCTTTTTGCATTTTTAATATTTTCAAGACGAGATATTTTGGCTCTAAATGCTGTAAATTCTGCGTTAGTTGCTTTAGATGGTGTAGTAATCACCATATTATATCATCTTGTGAGGTGTGATGTGATACCATCCCCCAAATAATATAGTGGACTCTGGATCAAATTTCTTCATTGTAGAATCAACCTGCACTGGAAAAGGATCGGTATAAAATCCGTCAAGCTTTTATTGCAGCTCCGGGGAACTCTCTCATTGTTGCTGATTATGGTCAGGTATGTTGTATGCTGACTGATGCTTGGTGGAGTGCCAGAAAAATTTGCACACATACAAGTGAATAAAGGAACCTTTTTTCTTCTATTTAGCTGGAGCTCAGGATATTGGCACATCTTGCTAATTGCGAAAGCATGCTAGATGCTTTCAAAGCTGGTGGTGACTTCCATTCCAGGACAGCTATGAACATGTACCAGCATATCCGTGACGCTGTTGAGGAAAAGAAAGTACTTCTTGAATGGCATCCTCGGCCTGGCCAAGAAAAACCTCCTGTGCCCTTGTTGAAGGTACCTTAGCTGCAACAGTATTTTTAGAGAGTTGTAACACGCAGACAAAACTCCCTCTCTGAGGCTGTTTCAATTAAAATTATACATAATTTGTAGGAATCAAATAAAGTCGTATGTCTTATTTGTGATATAGGATGCTTTTGGTGCCGAGAGGAGGAAGGCTAAAATGCTAAATTTCTCAATAGCATATGGAAAAACACCTGTTGGACTTGCTCGGGATTGGAAGGTATGAACTTGTGATGAACATATCTGATTCTTGACTAGCTTGAGCACACTTCATTTCTTACCTGCTTTGTCTGCTTAGTTCTCATTGACCATCACGATTGGTTGTACTTGTTATATTTACTGTTGAAACTTTGTATGGAGTGTAGTGATATCACTGGCTGAAAGCAACTACAACTGCCCTCCCATTATTTTAACATAGATGCAGCTCCTGCATTTTCCTTTGCTGTTTTCAAAGAGCATTGCACAGCTATAATTTCGTTCCTTGGTAGGTTTCTGTCAAAGAAGCAAAGGATACCCTGAAACTCTGGTACAGAGATAGAAAAGAGGTTTTAGCTTGGCAAATGAAACAAAAAGAGTTAGCCCAGGAGAAGTGTGAAGTTTACACTTTGCTCGGGCGGTCACGGCGCTTTCCTAACATGGCTAATGCAACTTCTGGTCAAAGGGGTCACATTGAGCGTGCTGCTATCAATGCTCCTGTACAGGTCATTACCATCTACACAACAAATTGGCTCAAAAGTTGTGCTCAAATATATTGTTGGTGCTGAAATTGTAGCCTTTTGTAATATCACAGGGCAGTGCAGCAGATGTTGCTATGTGTGCCATGCTTGAGATAGATCGGAATGCTCGTCTTAAGGAACTTGGTTGGAAGCTTCTCTTGCAGGTATAACACATAAACACTAGTACTTTGCCTTCTCATCATCAAGTAATTGTGTAAAGACCCTTGTGGGGGGTTAAAACAATTAGGCATGATTAATGGCTAGATGCTAGTAGCCTTTAGTTGAGGATCTTCAACTGTTTCTTGATAGGTTTGCACTATTATCTGGTTAGTAACCTTTATCTGCCATGTGTAATATTTTTCAAACGCATCGCAAATTAACACCTACTACTGCAGAACTGACAGCAAACGTCTTTCAGGTGCATGATGAAGTAATACTGGAAGGACCTACGGAGTCTGCTGATCTAGCCAAGTCAATAGTGGTTGAATGCATGTCTAAGCCCTTCTATGGAACCAACATCTTGAATGTTGAATTGGCTGTTGATGCCAAGTGTGCGCAGAATTGGTATGCAGCCAAGTAGACCGCCATATCATCATCTCCCCCTGTTGGCTCCAAACGCTGCACGAGGTGCATCAAATTCAACAAGAAAAAATTTTCCTGACTGGTATGAACTGCCAGAGGTATTGTCCTGGTGGCTGGGAGCCTGGGATGATTCAGTTGCGGTTGCGGCACCAGGACAGTGAGCGGCCTGCAGCGAAGGCATTGTACACTGTAGGTTGGATAGCTTAACTTCCAAATTAGGACTATTTCACTCATTTGAGTTTTGAGTGTGGACTCTGGAGGGAAGTAGGGAACACTAGGCATGTGGTTGTTTATAAGGATTGTTTAGCATGCTGATGTATTAGGTTAGTCAACCAGTTTTGCTGATGTCTGACTTAGTGTTACAACACTGCTGCTTGTTTGATGACTTCATAAGAGTTCCTCTAGTTTTTTTTCCCAATGTTTGGATTTTTATGGTCCAAACAAGAGATGATCAACTTCAAAATCAAAATGCAGAAAAGTGAACAATGGCTCGATGACAAAATATAGCAGAAATTTCTGAGATTGATCATGATAATGAAACAATTGGCGTGCAACTGGTCAGGCACGCGCACAAAGTCACAAGTGCTATTTTCCCAGGATGTGAAATAATAAGCCGGCACAAATTTCAGATAACCAATGCTAAATTAATGATACAGTATAAGCCTCTGCCCAAGATAAGAACCCTCAACAAGAAGCTTAGCTCAACATCTGAATGCCTAGCAAAACACCCTACTGAAATGTCAGGAAGAATTGGTGACCGAACAACCAGTCTCACCTTTTCTTTTCTGTGAGCTGCCCTTTGACATTGCCATGTCGAGGACGAGGAGGATACTGCTTCAGGACTTCATGTCGAATAGGATACATCTCCAAGAGTTCAGGCACCTGTTCTTTGTACCTGAGTATGTACCTCTCCACAAATTTGGCCTCCGTTGATCTGATTACACCTCTCATGGTCGTCGTCTTCCCAATGTCCATTCCCCTCGACCGCAAGATATCGATGACGCGACACCGCGGAATCATCCGCTTGCTGAGGCTAAGCGTCAGCATCACAGGGGAATTGACGAAATTCTTCACATTGCAACCGGCCTTCGCCATCAGGAACTCCACCTTCTTCCGCAGCAACTCCGCGGACATGAACATGAAGCACGGCCCGCGGCGGAACATGGATGCGAACTCCTCCTCCGTGCACCCTGTCGCGCTCATCACCGCCGCCTTCTTGGCCTGGAACGCGCTCTCGCTGACGTTGTGCAGCGCGAACAATGCCCACATGTACATCCCGGAGCTGGGAGGGATCCCACATGCCTCGACGCGGCCGAGCAGGCTCTGGAACTTGGCCGTGCTCTGCATGATCACCGTCGGCTGCAGCCGCAGCGTGTTGGTGATGCGCCTCTCCGGGACGCCGAGGGATCGGAGCGTGGAGAGGTTGCGCAGGAGGACGTCGACGCTGTACCCGAGCAGCCACGTCTTGTTGAGCCATTTCATCAGTAACCTTTCGGACCCGAGAAAGTCGAGCCAGAAGACGATGCGGGGGAGGAGGTTGGTGTGGATGCCGAAGGTGAGCGCCGGCGGGTAGAGCGCGAAGAGGACGGCGACGTCGGCGCGGCTGAGGCCGAGCGCGCTAACGGCGCGGAACTTGGGCTGGAGCGTGGCCTCGACATCGCTGAGGAGAAGCATCGGCTTGCACGCCACCACCGCGCGAACCTGCGCGCGGGTGAGGCCCTGCGACCGGAGAAACGCGAGAACCGAGTCGGGCCTGGATGTGGAGTCTAGGTGAGAGAACTTCGGGGCGGCCGCGGCGGCGGCCTCCTGCGAGAAGCTGCACTTGGAGACGAGGTACTGGGCCATGAAGTGGGGTGGGGTGGGAGAGGAGGTGGAGAAGCGATGGCCGAGAAGGAGGCGGATGCGGGATTTGGAGGAGAGGAAATCCGGTGGTGTGGGGCGCGGAGGTGGAAGGGAGGGCGCGCGGTGGAGGAGGACGCGGCCGGCGACGGCGAGACGCCGCAGCGCCGCCATGGATTCCAGGACGGCGCGGCTGTGTGTGGGGAATTGATTTTTTTTTTTCTTTTTTTTCTTGGTTGGGCCGAATGTGACTCCATCCAATACAACTTTATTACAGTAGTTTGTTTCCAGTGGGCCGCCGTCAGTTTCCGGCCTAATCCATAACCGATACCGTTTGTCTCGTTCGAGTCGGTATCGCATTGCCACTGCTAAAACTCTTAACGTTTGGCTTCTCAACGATAAATTTGTCAAAAGAAATAATTTTAAAAATTGATTTTGTGTTTTTTATCAAAATCCTTTTTCAACTTTGAATTTAAAACCGTAAGATAATAGTTTATTCATATAAATTATTTTTATTGCTTCGTTTACGTGGTTCCGTGGCTTATCAAACAAAGCCACATGACCAGAGCCTAAAATGCTAATCACGCGGTGGTAGCCCACATTTTTTTTTATATGGAGTCTATAATGAGTGCTACTGTTGACACAGTAGTCCACAAATAAATATACAGTCAAAACAGAATGAGCCAGCCAACCAAACGCAAATGGTCCACCCAGCCAAGCCAAATATGGCAATAATTGTTGTCTTTACCAGCAGGGAAAATGAGATACCGATACGCAAGCACTGTACATGGAATTTATTATGAGATACGCATGCCACTCGTATCTGCCATCTTATCCCAGTAGCTCGACGAAACGTGACCTGAAAACGTCCATCTGCTTCGGCTGCAGCAGCGACAGCGACACCTGCACGCCACGGCCATCGGCGGCGCGGACAAAAGCCATCTGCCCGTCGTGGCTCATCCTCGCCGGCCTCCCCCACCCGAAGTCGCCGACGTCGTACGGCCGGAACCCCGGCGAGCCGGACACGATCGCCACATCATCGAACGCCGCCCTGCTCTCCAGCGCGAAGAAATCCCACAGCGCCAGCGGGTCATCCACCATCCTCCGGATCTCCTCCTGGATCGCCGCCGTTGCCGCCGCCAGCGCGCCGCCGCCGTGGAGGTCGCGCGCTGGGAGCGACACGAAGCAGCCGGTGAGGCACGTGCCGAAGTAGCTGGGATCGACGGGTGGGTAGATCCGGCCGCGGAAATCGGCGAAGAAGAAGAGAAATTGCACGGTGGTGTCCGAGGCGGATGTCTTGGATTGGACGATGAGCGTCCAGACCGACGCGACGAGGGCGACGAAGGTGGACGGTGGACGGTGTAGGAGTTCGCCGTGGGATTCGCCGTCGCTGACGATGCGTTTCTTGAGGCGTTCGAGTTGCTGCGCGTCCACGGTGAATGTGCGGCTGGAGTAGTGGCGCTTGTGTTCTTCTCCGCTGGACGGCGGTGGCCCCGGCGGCGACACCTGCGTTGTCAACTTGTCATCAATCATCAACGTCGTGTCGATGACGTGTTCTTATTAAGGCAAGTAGACAACATCCTAAAATGGCAGCATGGTCTCATTCGGCCATGTGATGCCCTATTTAGCATTAATAGACTTTAAATGCTGGTAAATGACATCTTATCTTATCAAAAAAAAACTTTGAGTTAATTGGGAATTGCTCAATAGTGGAAAAAACGATTCCTTATCCTGATGTTTTTTTTGATAAAAATGTTACAACAAATTTGTTTGTTGTGATTTATTTTATTTCTTTGATTCTTTTTCTCTGGGTCCACTACCGGAAAACGGTATTTTGCCGTGCGTGCATCCGTTTGCCGTGCGTCAAATGTCGGGCGCACGGCAAAAACCACCTTTGCCGTGCGCCAACAGTTCAACGCACGGCAAACACGCGGCGCACGGTAGAGTAGCAGTTTGCCGTGCGCCAAATATAAAGCGCACGGCAAAAT